>JAJOOH010006333.1:0-32741 GCA_029582605.1 Solanum gracilifrons | reverse complement strand
AATTTAAATGTCATCATTATATTTTAGTGATGACCAAAATATCAAATTTTAAACGACATTTTATAAAGGCCACATTTAATGTAAATTCCATAAAAAAATTTTACCAACACTAGTCTAAATGTCAAAAAGATTAAGTGACATTTTATATATGTCATAAATAAATGTCATTTGTTTATTAATGATATTTTTCTAAATGTCAAAAATTTAAAGTGACATTTTTATATATGTAGTAAATAAATGTCGTTTATTTATTAACGACATTTGCCTAAATGTCAAAAAATTATCGACACTCAAATTTGCGACATTTGATTCAAATGTAAATAAAATGTCGGAAAATAAATTTACGACATTTAAACGATCTAATACGACATTTATATAATGTCGTCGTATCTATACTTTCTTGTAGTGACTCTAGATTCTTCACCCTTATTCCGGTTTCGAATTTGAACTGTGAAGTGGTGGGACATGACACTTATGCCTCTATTTATAGTTTAACATAGAGACATACAAAAGATTAGTCATAAGCATGACATTAACATGAATATAATGAAGGAGGTTATGAAAGTGAAGGGTTGCAAGAATATTGGTTATAAAGGTGGAGGTTATCTTCATAATGAAGGAAGTAATGGAGATAATTAGTCATAGTAACTTCTTGGTGTAGTGGATATCCATACCATAATATTTTATAACACTCCCTCCCCTTTAGATGTACATATATAATGTGCCTCGTTAAAACCTTACTAGGAAAAAACTCTGTGGGAGAAAATCGTAGTGAAGAAAAAATAGTACACATATCTTGTAATACGCTTTGAATGTTGCCTCCTTAAAAACCTTACCACGAAAATCCAATTGGGATAAAACCACAACTAAGGAAAAGTGTACAACACGTATTTTTCTCCCCTTTGTAAAATTTTTACTTGATAGCTCGGAGACAATGCATCCAATCTTATATCACAACTTCTCAAATATTGATGTTGGCAATCCTTAGTGAATAAGTTTACAAGATTATAACTTGAACATGTCTTTGAACGTCTATCTCACCATTTTGTTGAAGATCACGTGTGAGTTTTTTTTTTGGTGAAATATGTTTTGTCTAATCTCCTTTGATTGTATCCTCCCTTCAATTGAGCTATATATTATTTTTGTATATGGTGGCTGAAATATCCTTTTCCAAAGAAAAATCATATATTTTCTAAATGTGATAGATCATGATTCCAACCAAACACCTTTCCAACTTACTTCATAAATCAATATTATTTATGAATGATTTGAAGAAGTGGTTACTAATGTTTGATTCTTTGAATGCCAAGATATTGTTGTGCCTCCATATGTAAACAAATAGCTCATTTGCGATCGAGCTTTATGCGGATCAAATAAATATTCTGCATCTACATAATCAAATCATTTTTGACTCGGAGATTGATCATTTCAATTTTATTGAAGTTCATCTTTTCTTCTCAAAGAAAATAACACATCCTCTATGTGTTGAGTCACTTGCTTTGTTAGTTTCTTGGCATAATTGGAATGATAATATGACAATCTTTTCACATAACTTTCATTATGTATATCAAATAATCTTCTAGCATTTACATAATCAGCAATCTGTAAGTGAACCAATACATGATATTTTTCAATCATTTTCATGAGATCAAAAAGATTCTTTCTCTGCGTTAAGAAATCTCAGAACCATTGAGTACTCAATGGAATTGCTTTAAGACGTTTTAGATCCTTCAAGAATTTTCATATAACCTTCATCGTCTAGTTAGACATACCTATTCAAGTATTTCATCTATTGCCCGACTGAAACAAGTCTCATTGCATCTATCACTGGAGAATATATCTACATTTAATAATGTCAGGACTTTTGCAAAAACTCTTTATGTCCCGAAGCACAAACTGCACTTTATATCTTACTGTTATAGTTTTGTACAATGAATCATATATACCACACTAACATTATATTTTGATATATGAACTATAAGTTCAAAAACATCATTTTTTAAGTGAAACAAAATATACTTGAATAGTGCATTTTATTTGACCAATCATTTATCTGTCCACATTATATGACAGATTTGAATTCAAGATCCTTGTAACCATTTATAGCATTGAGTGCTACTTCATATCAAAGATACCGTCGACAGTTATTTGACTCGATTCCAATACAACATAACTTATTGAGATCTCTTCATTTTTCATCATTTCAGGTACCTGAACCTTCGTCAAGATTTTATGAAATGTTATGTCGTAGTGCTCTTTCAAAGCACTTACCTCATTATCATGACCATTTTGATAATTTGCTTCTCTCCTTTCTCAAGGAGCTTTATGATTGGAATCGATTGGTCTATCAGTCTTCTGGCGTACCATAGACTATGTCCTTCAAGGACTATTTATTGAAAATTTGCAGCTGAATTAATATATTGGGTCAACAAATACATCTGGCAAATTATTTGCAACATTTTGCAAATGAATTATCTCTTGAACTTCAAGTTCACTTTTTTTTAACGAGGATCTAGATAATTCATTCCATACATAATTTTCATCTCCTAAACATATCTCCCCCTAATGTTAGAAAATCTAACATTTACCCCCAACCTCACTTGGAGATCCATCTTTGTACGTGGTGGAGCAATAAACTCGTATGTCCACACATCAAATTTTTAGATGAAAATTATTTGGTTCCTGACCTTGAACCAATTGTGATGGGAGAACCTTGTTGGCTTGATGCATAGATGTTAAATAAACTCATCTCATACTAAATTTCATTTGAGAGATTTGTTTTCATAATCAAAGGTCTAGCTATAATTGGAGGCATACAATTTCTGGTAAACCAACCATCATTGTGAACATAATTTTATAGTTTGAAAATGTGTTCTTAATTTAATAATTCGAGCAAACAACCCTAGAAAAATCAATATGTAAGTTGATACAAATGCACATGTGACTATACCATAGATGCATCTATAAAATCATAATAGTAAACGGTTCATATGGCAGGTGAACGGGCCCATATTCACCTTTCTATATGTTCCAAATAATTTCAGGGGATACATTCCCAACCATAGTTGATACACTTATCATTTTGTCATGAGAACAAACACCAAAAGAGAATCTTGGAAACATATAGCCACGTGAATTCTCAATTTTTTTGCATCACATTTAAATCGAAATGGCCAACCGATTATGCCAACTGATATTTATTCTAGTAAACTTCGAGTTTCCTTTTGCATGTGATTCCTTCATCATGCCCATATTTTATTTCAACAAACAAGAGAAAGGCAGGTAACCTTTTATGTAAATATTCATAACTTGCTTTGATTGTAGTAATCTGAAGATATTTAATCTTTCAATAATTTACAGTCTCTAGATAATGAGTTTTTTCAATTCCTCCGAAACTTAAAAAGTTTCATTTGAGACTTACTACAACCTCAATAATATGAACTATTTTTATTTTCTGGATAGTAACAAATTAGTCCTTCCGAAACTCTTAATTAATTTTGTCTACTGCCACAAATTTAACAACACCATTCTTATGTTGACCATCTCCTTCAAGGAGAAAGTTATTATTACTATCATGGCTAAAATTATTACATACAAGACTTTTTTCTTGACAACCAATGACAAATTTGTGTTGCCACACAACAACATTTATTTTTGGTCATGACCACAACCTTTATAGAAAATAATTATTTCTTTCTTTCGTCCTCCAATAGATCATAATAAAATATACCACAATATTTGTGTATTACTCAAAGTATATGACCAAAATGACCATTTATGTCAAAAAAAAATTAATATCTCAAACCTCCCGTAGAGGTGAGATGTGGCATTTATCCAACCATACATGAACATGTCCTTATCCATACGAACACAAGTCACATTCTCTTCAAGAAATAACCATAACCATTTGTACATGCTCCATAAGTTTTTATTAGTCATACTTTGACATTATCAAATTTATTTGATCCACCTCAACATCACTCTAAAAGTACTCAATGTACTATCACTTTGTATTTCTTTATTTTGATGGAGGATTTGCAAAACTTTCAAATTGGGTTGCACCAATCCAATGTGCCCAATAACCTTTCATACCACTTTGATGGCCAAAAATTACCTTCACATTTGAAGGACCATCTTAAGAATCCATAATATCCTTCCTTTTAATTACCACAATTGACCATTAACATTTTACCACACTCATATTCATACATTTAACCACTTGTCATTTTCAGACACATTATATTCTGCTACCACATTCACATAAGAGAATGGAGCAAATCAATTGGACAAATTTCATGACTTTATCAAGAGCATATCAATTTGCTCGGTCATCATTACATTATCATTATATAATGTTGGGACTTGAACCCAACATCTTACCCATAAGAAGACATTTTAGGTCATTATTTGTTGGGACCCAACCCAATATTTTATTATCATGATGCCCTAGGACTCTCACCCGATGTATTACCCTCTTGGTGCAATAAGACTTGAATCCTTCGTTTTACCCTCAATCAATGACATAATAAGCCAAATATAATAGGACTCACCATTGAGCCTTAAAAAATATTGCCACTTTGTGATTAACATGCACAAATAGATATAGAACAAAAGAAACACAATAAAAATATTCTCAACAAAGTATGTACTAATATCTTAACTTGTCAAAGCAGAGAGTTACATATAGCATTATATTATACTATGTTTGGTGCACAATAATTAAGGTAGTGAATAACTGTTATAAATCAAAGAATCAATAGCACACTAAGAAAATAATAATTCCAATTACACTAAAATAAAACTGCTCACTACCACCATCCCTTTTTCAATTTCCATGTGAACCCAAAATATTTCACACACAAAAATAAAATAAAATAAATTAAAAGCTTATGTAATAACCAAAACAGTGAGTATAATCATAAATAAAATATAAAATAAGTTTCACATACAAAAGAAAGTATATATAGTCATAGGTGAAAAAATAACAATAATATTAATCATTCACCTTGTTCACAAGTAAAATATAAAATAAATTCCACAATAATTTACCTTGTTCCCGAGAGAAAAATAAACACAATTTACCTTCTTTTATTTACTTTGCTTAAATCTTGCAATGGTAGAATATTCATGCTGATAACATGTTGTAAAACTTAAGAACAAAAGAACAATATAAAAAGGAAGACAATTAGAAGATATAAGACAAGAGGAATAATATAAAATAATTTCTTTCTTTCAAGTGTTCACCAAATTTCAAGTTTATACAATATGATTCCGTATGCCTTTATTTATAGTTTAACATAGAAGCAAACAAAAGATTAGTCATAAACATGACATTAACATGAATATAATGGAGAATGTTATGGAAGTGAAAGGTTACAAGATTAATGGTCATAAAGGTGGAGGCTATCTTCATAATGGAGGGAAGTAATGGAGAAAATTAGTCATACTAACTTCGTGATGTAGTAGATATTCATACCATAATATTTTATAATATTGTTGATCATAATAAATTTCTTTTGATAGTTGGGAAGTGAAAAAGGACAAATATCATAAGACTAAGGAAAATAATATTTATGTCAACATTTTTGTATATCAATTAAATATTGTCCATCCAATTGAACAACAAGGTTGTTGTAGTATAGTGATAAGTATTCCTTCCAGTCACTTGGGTTCAATCCCTAATGACGATTGTTTTTTGGCTTATTATCACATTCGCCTGGTTTTTTATTTTTCTTTTTAAATATATCCTATTTCTACTAAACATATTACTATTATAAAACTTAATTTTTATTTTAAATTAACCTCATTATTATTTTTTATTTAGATAACAATATATATATATATATATATAGAAAAACGTACTCTAATAGGAATGTCTCCTAAATAAAATCAAGGAGGTATTAAAATTTCCAATTCCTTTTTTGATAAGGAAAGCAAAATAACAGAATTAAAAGGCAAAGGGTTCCTTACTTTTACCAAAATTCTTTGAAACTTTCAGCATGACGATGGAGCCTACCGCACTAAAAATATCAATTCCTCGAGATATAATTTTTGATATATTCTCAACCCTTCCTGTCAAGTCGTTAATCCGTTTTAAATCCATTTCCAAATTTTATAATTCTCTGGTATGCGAATCAGTTTTTGTGGATATACATCAATGTCTTAGTAGGAGTAGAATCAAATACATTGTGCGCCAACGTGCAAAGTTGTACACAATGGAAGAAGGAAAAGTTTCTCCTCTTCATATTGAAAATTTTTGTGAAAAACTCTTCTACAACTATATAATGTGCGTTAATGGTTTGTTTTGCTGCTTGATGCGCAACGTGGACGGTGTTGCAATTTGCAATCCTAGTACGAAAGTTATAAGATCTCTTCCCCGCTTGAAAGAATGTCCTAAAATTGATTATGCTGAGTATTTCTGTTCAATGGGTTTTGATCCAGAAGAAAAGACGTATAAAGTGCTGATGACAATTAACGGATTTGCAAAGCCTACAAGAAATTGGGTTTTTACTTTAGGTAGAGACGAAGAATCATGGAGAGAGATTAAAGGTATTACTGATTTTGTTGGTAAGAATGCAGTTTGTGTTAGTGGAGTTATCTATATGTTGAGTTACAGTAAGCCTAATATATTCGTATTAGGGTTTGATGTTAAAAGTGAAAATTTCAGAATGATGAATTCGTTAGATGAACACATGATAGGTGGGAGTAATTATTATAACATATTAAAAGTGAATGGGAAATTAGCAATCCTTGATAAGAAAATTTGGTACTTGGAAGGCAATTTTGATGTGTGGATTTTAGGAAAAGAAGAATGGGAGAAACATATGATTGAAATTCCAGCAGAAAGTCCAGAATTTAAACGACTAACATTTTGCGGAACTTGTGACGGAGAGATTTTATTCACCAACAAGCTTGCGTCAGGTCAATTCATCTGTTTATGTTACAATGTCACGGAAAAGAGATGGAGAAATTTTGAAATCCAAGGGTTTTCAGAACAGAGTTCGATCAACGAAATTTATTGTTATGATGAAAGCCTCTTTCCAGTTGAAAGAATATGCAATTTGTTTCTGAATTAAAACGTTTCATGACCTTCTGTAATAGTGTTTATATTCTCCTTATTCATGCCTTAAATAGCATCAGCCTATATTGCCTGAACAGAGTACTACTGTGAGGGATTTACATATTGTGTTACATTGCAATTCATAGGGCTATGAAGTGCTTTCGTTAAGGGTGTTCATGATTTATATTACATATTTTTGGATTCGATGTGACTTTCTTAATATTTATGATTAAGAGCTAGAATTGACTTATTTTAGGTGTTTTAAACCCAAAATAGTTTCTAAGCACTTTTGGAGTGTTTGACTATGTAATGTTCCATTTCTTGTGAAATGCCCATTTTAGCCTTCCTCTGTAGATCGAGTTTGTATGCTTAGTTTGTATTTTGGGAATGGTTGGTGTGGTCCCCAAGGTGATCGATTGTGTTTTTGGTGATTTGACCTCTCTTCAGTTGAGAATTCTAGATAGAATTGACTTCGATCAACATTTTGAATTTCGAGTGTCGGATGGGAATTCCGTCAGTTCATCGTGTCTGAAACGTCGAGTTTGAGCTAGAAGAGTGGGTTGTAAGGTTTCCGAGGCCTTGGATTGAGTTTTGGGCGTTTGGGTGAGAAGTTGAGTTTTAAGCCTTAAGAGTGGTCTGAGATGGTAATTCCATAATTTGACCTCTTTTAAAAAATTTGACGATTTCATTGAGTCCGAAATGTCGATTCTAGTAGGGTAGCATGTTCAATTTATTTTTATCGAATTCTGAATAATTTTCAGAGTCCAGCGGGTCTCTTAGCACGTTCGTGGGAGGAAAGTGCCTAGGGCTCTGCGTTCGAGTGTAAAAAGTGCTCCATGATCGCAGAGATGTTCCCGCGTTCGAGACCCTGAGTGGCCTACTAGGCCGTGTTTGCAGTACTTGGTTCGTGTTCGCAACACTTGGTCCATATTCAGAAATTTATCCCATTTTTCATATTCCGCCATTTTTCACTCGGTTGGGAGCTTAGGAGAGGAGATATTTTAGGGATTTCTTGAGGAGATTTACTTAGGTAAGTGTCTTTATCAATTTCCTCAATTTTACCTTCTGAACATATCTTTAAATCATATTTCTGTGTGAGTTTTGGGGTTTTCTCCCTTAATTTTGAATTTGGTATGTTCATGATTTGGAGCTCATTTCTAGCTTGTTTTCAATGGACTCAACCACAAATTCCTCTTGGCTTGTAGAACTTGATTTTCAACTAAAAATCTAATTTTATCTTTTTAATTTCCGAAGTTATTTTTGGACTATTTTACTGTCGGCTTCAAATTCTATCAATATGGGTATCATTGGACTCCTTTTGATGAACTCTTTCCATTTTTGATGATTGAGGATCGTTCCAGTGATTGTGTGGTTGAGAAATTGCTCCAATAGAATTGTTTGAGTGAAGTTTCGGGTTTGAGGTAGGTTTGGTTATCCCTCTTTTAGACTAAGATGAGCAATTAACCTATTCTTAGGAAGTCAAATGTGAAATGAGTTGTAGTATGTGTTTTAGAAGTTGGTAAGTGTTGACCTCCCTATTTTAATTCGTATAATGCCTATTCGTGATTTTTGGCATGTGTGGAGACTTGTGTGATGCTATTAATTGTTGTGGGAAGTTTGTGCTATTTGAGTATTGCCCGAGCAAGAGGTTGTGTGACCTATCTTTATAATGACTTGGTGATGCCCGAGTTAGGGGCTTGAGTTGATTTTTGAACCATCTTAAAATGAATAAAATGCTTTTCTAAGTGGAAAAAGTTGGTTTGAAATGATTTTCTCCACTATCCCTATCATTTGAGAAATGTTTCTTGACCTGTTAAGTTTGAAAACTTAATACTATTTGAAATGCTTGATAAACTGATTAAGCCTGTGTTGTATGTGTTGTGATGCGTTCATCCTCATGTAGCATATCATGAGTTATGGAGATATGAGAAAGTGGGGAAATATTATCTTTTTTAGAAAGAAAGTATGACATCTACTTATATCTGTAACCATGAGTTAGGTGGCAAGTTGATGAGATATTGAGATTATGAGATTGGTATATGGATTGCGAATCCCCTATGAGTCCTTTTCTGGAAGTTAAATGTTCGGTAAGTTGTATACGACATGTTGTGCTATGACTTGGTACCATTGTAACTTGGTTGTGTGTTGATCTAACTATTATATGTCCTCTTATGTGTTTACTTTATTTTACGCCGTTCTATATAAATTGGTTATCAGACTTTTCCACATGTAGGTAGAAGCATTCATAGTTTATTTCTTAAGTCTGTTTAGTTCCTTATATTGAGTCGGCCTAATCTACTGAGTACATGTGGATTGCAGATCCTAGTCAAGGTGAGTCTCGTAGCAGCTGATTTGGTCTAGCAAAATTCTCTCTTTCAAAGTTGTGGTGAGATCTTGCTTTTTGGATCGCCATTAGTTTCCATCTATCATTTAAAGTCTTTAACTTTCCTTTCGAAGACTTGAAATGTATTTCAGATTCTAGAAATGTATTAGATGTTCTTTATACTTATGCTACAGGGTTTTGAGATATTCCTTGTTGTTTTTCTATTGTTTGTGGCCTGACCTCCTTTCAAGAGTCTCGCATGTGTGATTCTTTCAGCTTACACACCATTTTGGGGATTTTCTAGGGGCGTATGTCATCATGACCTCAATTTTTAGGTTGTAACAAACTAATTTGAAAAAGTACTTATAAACATTTGTTTTAAGCTAAAATTATAAAAATAAATCAAAAGTCAATTCAAAATAGACTTTCTAAAAAATTTCATTATTTTCATCAAATCTAACATATATAAATTGTTAAATATTTGCTAAATACAAAAAGTGTTATCTTTTGATAAACATAAAGGATAAAAATTATATAATACATATTTACGAGATTATTTTTAACCTATCCTCAAAATAACAAAATCTATTCGATGTACTTAGTAAATCGCATGTGTCCTATGCGTTTTATAGGTAAACTTCTTTGAGTGCAATTTCTAAGTTGAATGGGTACTATTGCCTGCTAATATATCGTCCCATCATTTTGAATATTATTTTTTCTTTCTTCCCACTTTTTAACCCTTTTATTTATTAATCTTTTACCTCTCCTAAAGAAAATAGGTGTCATGCATTATAACAAAAATAATTTTTAGCTTTAGCGGCAATAAATAGACACAATAATAAAGAGTGTTAAAATTTTTACCCTCATTAAATCCAATGTGCTAAAGACTTTAGAGACATATATAAAAAATGTTAATTGCTGCTAAAAGACATATTACATCAATCATTTTTGATGTAGTGATGTGATGGTATACATGATAAGTTTAGGCTGAAACTGTTCACTATCAGGGGCAGACTCATATGAAGCCGAAGGACTTATTTGTAAATTCAGATGGGCCAAACAAATTTTGGTCTTAGTATTGGGCAGGGGCCGCGCGAACGCAGGCCCCCTCAGCAACAAATTATGACGTAGGCTCGACCACTTGAGCCGACCTTAGGCAGGCACCCCTCCAAAGTGCAATGGAGGTCACAAGCCTAGGCCATGGGTCTTATTGATCGCCCATTGACCCCGTCCAGGTAAGTATGTTTTCCAATCTGCTCGGCCCATTACTTATACTACAGCTTTTGCTCCGCTTTCTCTTAAATGACGATGTGGGACATAATTCAAGAGAGATATATCATTCTAATCAGTTTCTCTTCGTTTTTTTCTTTCTATTTAACGGATTGTATCTTTGATTGACCAAGTACTTAATTACACTTTCTTTGAACGGTAGCTATATATATTTCGATAATGTATTGTATCCTATTATTTTGATGAATGTAATATTTGAATAAAGTATCATTCTTCATCGCTACATAGTACCACACATCGATAATTTAAAACAACTTACTTGGTGTTTTTCTAAAAAAAAAACTAGTAATCTACATGTTTTTAATCTTCAAAATGGTTCAACTTGACCTTGAAAAGTAAAGTATGACATTTATAATTTAGAAAACAGGAGAATAAAGACGAAGAAAAAGAAAAATATCAGCATATTCATCCTTATATTTTTCCAAATTGGTGTATTTAGTTTTTATGGAGGACAAATAACAACAGATTTTAACATTTCTTGCAGAAATATACAAGGGAAAAATGATAAAATGCTTTTATATTTCCAACATATCAGAAGAGAAACTTTAAGTCACAAGCTATAATTTGTTTAAGCATAAAAACTTTCTAAAGTATCTAAATATCTATTACACTTCTTAAAATCCCTGACTGAACTTTTTCCTTGTAAAGCTAAAAACACAGGTACATTATTGGTTCCTAAGTCACAAAGTAAAATTTTGGCATTCTAAAAACCTAAGGAGAAAGAAAACAAATTTTGCACTTCTACAAGCACATACAATACTACTTTACATATAGTAACTTAGCTGGATCTCATATAATGGCCAGTGTTATCAAAGTAGTATATCTCAGTTTTGTTTGGTTCAAAAGTGATTAGGGCGTCATGCAAAAACTTACAATTACAAATCATATGGTTGATAAATCAGACGACAAAAACTTATACAAAAAACATAATATTATTATATGAAAACAAATATAAAATAAAAATATTAAAACTATTGAGAGAATAAATCTCCCCATAAACTAAACTCTTAAACGTCTACATTGTGGAAACTATTGTGTGCTTGTTATGAGAATAGGGATCTTCAATTTATAAGATTCCAGACTTTCCCTCTAAGGAAAGAATAAACCAAATATGAAATCATGAAAAGTAAAAACAATTATGGTAATGTTTTGTCTTTTCTTTTAGGAAAAAATAAACTTCAAATAAGGTATAAAAATCAAGGCAAAACCCTAACAAGTTTCAATAGAATGTTTTTTTTTTGGTTTCTCACCCGGTGTTCGGAGCCCATTTGATTTTGAGTTGGCATTTTCAATGTGATTTTCTTCATATTCACAGGAAAATGAAATGCAGAGTCGACTTAGGAGATATTTGAAGAAACCAAGTGGAATTGAAGCAAGAAGAGGTCAATTGGAAGAAAGTGAAACCGATAGAAGAATGTTCTTAATCCTACTTCTCGAGCTCTCTAAAAGAAAGAAATACTCCACCAAAGAAATTCTTAGTTTTCTTACTTTGATTTCTAATTTCGCCTTTAATTAGCAAAGTTATTGGACCTTGTTTCTTTTGGTATAATGTACAATCTCTTCTTTACCTATTGATTTGGCAAAAATAACATTTTTAATTACCAACACTCGAGCACAAAGGAGTAGAGAAATAGAAACATATGTTTATATGACCTTCTAACCAACTAAAAATACCTTTGGTGTAATTATGTTTTTAGTCTCACATATATTTTTTAATTTTTTTTTTGTGAATTTGATTAAAACCTATAAAAGGAGAATCATAATGTGTAACTTTACCTAAGGATTATTACATATATATATATGAAGAAAATAAATGCATGACACATATTAAACTTGTAAATAAAAGTTCATCGAATTGTACATGTCTAAAGGTAGTTGAAAGGTCTTTCCAATTAAATTTAATTGACAATTAATTTTTATAAATAAATAAAATGATAAATATACTTGACATTTTAGTAATTCAACTTTTGACTTAAGATTCTTTCCACTTTTAATAGATTGATCTTGTTGACTTATATTACTAAAATCTAAACAAAATGAAGCTTAATTACTCCATTCTCATAATATTTTTAATTTACATTATTTTAATTTGAGGAATAGTTTTTAGTAGGTAACAATTAAGGGTCAAAGTAATTCATAAAGAAACAACAAAAATATCCAAAAACAAAATTGTCATCACACCAAGCATTTGAATTTTAACACTATAGAAAGCTACCATTAATATAGAATGCTTATGTTTAAGAAAACTATTAGGCTTAGTGTTGCATAAATGTAAATGTAACTCTCATTATTATTTGAAAATTGAATTGTTAAATCTCCTATTGTATAAATTATAGAAAAATAAAAAATGAAACAAAAGGGGTGAAAATGAACAATAAATGTGTGTGTTCGCAACACTATGTTAGATAGACGATAAAATAACACAATCAAAATCTTTCATCCAAAGTAATAATCTTTTAGCAATCTTTATTTAAATTACATGTATTCAAAAAAAACATATTGCATAAACTATTCAAGTATTATAAAACTCATCATGTATTAAATAGAAGTTTTGTCAATTAAATAGCACTTAAAAGAATAATAACACAAAAACAAAGAAAAAAATTTCATAACAAATACAAAATGATACAGAATTACATAAAAATATGGGTTGCATACCAAATTTATTTTGGACAATCATACCTTAACTTTAAAATGGAAAAGAAAAACTTAAAGCATACGCTAACATAAAAAAGATCTAAAAGGAATATATAGGTCATATCTTATACTTCTAAGCTAGATAGTTAGCTTGAACTATATTGTAAGAAAGCTTCTCTTTTTAATTTTAGAATGAAGCTATATGTTCTTCTCCTCAGTTTGCTTCTTGACGACATGTATCTATATCATTATCTAGGTAATAGATGATAGAAAAGAAAAGAATATGATGATCTAGGGACAATTTACTGGTATTTAAAGTAATATTTGGTTGTCTTTTCACCTACCAAAATTTATTAATGGAGCACATTGAATCATGAAACATAAATTTTATTTTGGTTTCAAAATTCAAAGAGTCACCGAATTGGAAGAGTTTCAAACATTATTTTGTCTTCTAGTCTAATTGAATTTAACCTAATCAATTATAATTATAATGTCATGACTAAAAAAAATCAAGTGTAGTTGTTGGACTTCATATTCCACCATGATGTAATTAATATATTAATTTTATTTTGATTTAGTGGAGGAGCAAAATGGTAATCCAACTCTGAAGGTTGGAGCTTCCCACTTCATAATATATGATGATAAAATAAAATTAAATACAATATAAATTAATATAATATATATTATGATGATATAAATATTGATTTGATTATGAATTTTGTAATAAAATTTTACTATGCCTCTATTTATAAAATAACAATATAAAATACTAATGATATTATGAACAAGACTATTAATATGAAAGAGTAATTAATGTATGAAATCTGAGAGAAGTTAAAGAGGTATTATTAACTTCAAAATTAGTGTATCTTCATATCACAATGAAGAATATCTATTCATTTATTACTTTAATAACTATTTTTGAATAAATCAATTTAAGTAGAATGACCATTAAGATATATTTACGTGAATTTGGTCTACATAGAACAATTTTCACAACTTTTTAAACTCTCCATAATTTGCTCATCATGACTAACTAAAATTGATGATTGATGCCTATTCATCTATTATTTAAAAAATATCATAAACCCAATAAAGAATTGTAAAATAAGTTATAGGTATTTTATTATTTATTTAACTATATATGTTATCAATAATATTATTGTAGCAACTCAACTTTATAGGATTATTTTGATATTTCAACATTTGACTTTTTTTTGTTCCCACTTATTGTAATATATGATGATGATATGGTAACTTCTTTTGTTCTCACTTATAACAGTAAAAATATGTTTAAATAAATACGTTTAAATAGTGATGATAAGATTTTTAGATAAAATGATGTTGTGATAGGTTGCGTTTGTAAATTATGTTGTAAAATCCTACTCTGTACTCCCTCTTCCTGCTCCGTTATCTAGTTTAGTAGTTTTGTTACTAAATCTATGTAATTTCTCCCAAAATTACTTTTTTTTTAAATGCTCATCTCACTTTACCTTACTCTGTTCATCTCTTTTCTTTAACCCATGTTCTTAGCACCCGCTTCTTTAACCACACCCTGGGATACACAGTCCTTTCGGTTCCCTGACCATGGTGGACTTTCAACTTCCCTAGGTATTTACAGGTTAATCCATCGGGGTTACTAAGAAGGTAAAGAACTAACCATTTACTAAGAGTAATTTAAAGAGTATATGAACATATTAAAATCATAGTAATAGAAACATCATATTCTACATTCATAATATCAGTACATAATAATACATTATATAGGGAGAAGCTTACTAAGATCTAGAAAGCATATAACTACTTACATGATAATGGTCGGAATGAGGTTTCCTTTTCGGGAGTCCCCGGGTGACCTTGCAGCTACTTGCAGAAAATAAACACTTGCACTCTTTTTACACAAACACGACAAACACTTACATTCTTTTTATTCTTGAAAGGGAAAGGAAATACGTAAACTTAATTCTTAGAACTAACTTTCTTCTTTGTTGTATGCTCTGCTTACTCTTCGCTCTGTCTTCTCTTCTTGCAAATGGTCTCTATTTATAGAAGCGGATCCGGATTTGAAGTTCGGATTTCAAATATTGAAAATAATCTTTCTTTTCTTGCCGGGTGCTCTTTTGGCCCCATCGTCACATGGTTTTTGAAAGACTTTTTTCGTAATTTTTGTCCGTTTCTTATGAGTGGAGTCTTTTTTATAGGTAGTGGAGTCTTCTTTATAGTAGTGGCTTGTGATGTCATTGCTTACATAGTCTTTTTGTCTTCTTTTGTTGACATCATTGCTTACGTATTTCTTTAGGTATCCAGGTTGTGTAGAGCTTCGGAGTAGAACCTCATTCCTGAATCATTGTCTTCATTTGGGTCATAGTGTTGAGTAAATTGGTCTAATGATAGATCGTTCTCATCACTTCTACTCCCTATGTCTTCCGGGTCAAAATCTGCTGGTTCTGGCTCTGGTTTTGGGTTTTCTTGTATAACCTCTTTAGCCATTTCTTTGAGTAACTTGCAAAGAGAACTTGTTATTATTTTTTCTATTTTTTTATTTTTTTTAATCTTTTGTAAGAATCCCTTTGTCTTGTTGCTTGTCTCTGCCACAGTATTGAAATTTGTTGGCAGAATCCTTACACTTTTTGGCGAAGTGTCAGCCATCAACGGATTTGATGAGTCTTTACCTGCTACCGTATAAACGGGACTAGCTATACCTCTAGCTGATACAATAGCTCTTTCTACATTCGTTGGAGAATGCACACACGTCTTATCCATTTTGTAATGAGATCGAGAACTCTTTCATCCTTTTGGATAGTCTTGTATTTGTAATGGTATGGTTTGATTAGTATTTTCAAGTAAAAACCTTATCCTCTCTTGTAATGAATGGATATGTTGTGTCATTTTTCCTTTTTAAGTATCTAGTCTCTCGATTGTCTGATTTAGTCTTTTGAATCCCTCCGTCATTGAAAAACAATGATCGCAAAAAAATATTTTGTCTGTATTCTTTTGAATATTGTATTGCAAGAAAGGTCTTGAAGTCTGTCTTAAAGCTGGGCTTATGAAATAATTAGGCCCAAGAGCTCTTCTAGCATAGTCTAGTGCTTCATTCAAATCATTGAATCCTTTAAAAAGTTGGGTAGGAAAGTCTTTGATTGAGTCTATTACTTCTATCCATGTCTGAAAAACTCCTGGCAATTTTCCTTGAACTACGACGTGGAATCTGAATTTTTTATCCTCATTTTTATCTATGAAAATAATGGCTTAATAAATTTACTACTGAAATGAAATAACTATTGTCTCTTGGAATTTTGTTGTATGCTATCCACAGGTTGTCTGTTAGGCATCTTTGGGGTTTATCTATCTTTGTTTCTGGTTTTACCCTGAAACTTAGATTAGATGGAGGGTAGAAAATTATATTTTGTTTCCCAAAATGTAGTCTTTCCATGCTTGTAGCATTCAGTCTTGCTTCTTCGACTCTTGTCTGTGGTTGAAATAAAGTGTTTCTTAATAGAGTCTGCAAATATAAGTATTTGTCTTTCTGTCCACTGTTACTTGAATTTGAACTGGATGCCTTGTCTTTGCTTGTACTCATTCTGAAAATTAATAATTAGTTTTCTCATTCTGAGAATTAATAATTATTTTTCGTATTCTGAAATTTAATAATTAGTTTTCATAAGTCTGCTTAGTTGATCTGCTAAGGAATTATCCTTTCCCTTTATATGTTATAGAGAAATATTATAGATTGATGTAGTGTCTAAAAAATTTAGCCATCGTCTTTTACTACTATTTTTTCCTTCTATTTTTTGGTGGAATTTAACAATAGCCTCGCAGTCAGTTCTTACCAAAATTTCTTTTTTATTAATAATATATAATTTAAAACTATTTAATCCATATATGACTGCTAGAATTTCTACATCTATGCTACTCATGTTTCCTTTTTCCTTGTACTTTCCACAATGATAGGCACAAAGTTTTTCATATTTCTTGTCTCCATATTTATTGTTCTTTGTTTTTAATACTGCTCCCCATCTTTCTAGACTCCCATCAGTTTCTACTATTGGGTAGTCATTTCTAGTGGGAGAGCTAAATCTAGTATATTCTTAACCATTTGTTTAAGCTTTTGTACTAGTTTTATGTCTTCCATATTGAAAGTCTTCTGTCCATGAACTCCTGTCTTAGAATATAAGGGTCCGGCTATTTTTCCTAGGTCTTTTATAAAATTTCGTGCATAATTTAATATTCCTAGAAATTTTTGTAAGTCTTTAGTATTATCTAATTTATCAGGCATGTCGAGGACCTTTTTTGCTATATGGGGTTGTAACTTTATCTTTCCATTTTCAATATCTACCCCTAGGAATTTTATAAGACTTTTACATAATTTCATTTTCTCTTTGCTAATTATAATTCCATTGTCTACAAATAGTTTAAACACTGTTTGTAAATGTCCTAGATATTTGTTGGTATTATTACTAAATACTAGTATATCGTCTACATATACTAAAATAAAAAATTTATAATCTCAAAATATATTATCCATCTTTCTTTGAAAGATTGGAGGAGCTGTTTTTAAACCGAAGGGCATTACCAACCATTCGAAATGTCCTTCTGGGCAAGTAAAGGATGTCCATTCTATACTGTCTTCATGCATTTTGACTTGCCAGTATCCGAATTTACAATCAAACTTACTAAAAAAAATTCTTCCTTGTATTCGATTTATTAATTCTGATTTGTCTGGTAGTTTATATCCATCCATTCTTGTATTGTCATTAAGTCTTTTATAGTTTATTACCATTCTAGGTTTCCCTCTTAATATTTCATTATGATTTCTCACCATAAATGCGGCTAACCTATGTTTTGAAGTTGATCTTCCTATTACTCCCAAATTTAGTAATTCTTTTATCTGATCTTCAAATTCTTTTAGGTCTTCATTTGTGGATTCTATTGAAGCAGTTTTAACAGTGTATTCTGGGTTAATGATATCAAGTTTGCAAGTTATATGATTGGCTTCCCAGTGCTTCAGAGGTCTTTCTCCAATTATTTCTAATTTATCTAAGATGGAAATCACTTCCTCTAGGTCTTTCTGATTTTTTATGACTCCTATATGTTGTAATCCTTTTTTGAAATTGTAAAGTTGTGTATTTATTTCTATTAAGTTATAACTTTTTTCTAGTTGTATATCAGATAAACTTAATAATTCAATTTCTTCAATAACATGTATCTTAATACAATTACATTCTTCTCCTTTATTACATTTTGATGTATTTGTGTTGAGTTTATCAATATTTTTAAGATACCTAGATCTTGTTGAAACTGATTCTGTCGTTATTGAGGTCTGAGTCATATTTTTAGAGAATATTACACCGTCTCTAGTAAGGAGACAACTTCCGTTGTTATGTAAAAGGAAGTCTAAACCTAAAACAAAGTCTACTCTAATATTTAAATCTCTAACCCATATTTTTTCTAATTTATAAGTGGATTTATAGAAGTCTGCACATGTATTTAAAAAACTTATTTGAGCATTACTAACATAATGTTTATATATATTTGACGATCCATCCATTTGCATGGCGCTTTGTGGTTCTGAAAATTCTTTTATTAAATCTAGAGGTAGGATACTTCTAAGAGTCTACTAGAGCTAACGTTTCTATTTCGCAGTCTTGAATCCTTATTCTTGTTAATAATTTGATAGTGTTAATTTTCTTGTCTTCATTACAAAATTAATCCCTCAAACGATTTATAGTTCTCCTTTTCATTCAAGAGTTCGATTTCTACTTTTGTTGTACTTTGGTTGATTTCTTCTTCCACCTTTTCTTTTCTCTTTTCTAGTTTACTTACTCTGTCCTCTAAACTATCAATCCTTTTTTCTAAAGGTATTAGTGTTTTTTCTTTTGTACCTATTGTTTGGTCTATAATTTTAATGTTAAATATTTGTCAATGCACTTAATACAACCTTCTATGTAGCAATTCATACATTTGGCTCTTTTGTTTTTGCTCGGGTATCCTGTGCAATTAAAACATCGTTGACTATCTAATCCTTTTCCTTTGCAAAACTGATGATCACAAAGTATATTAACAAAAGTATAGTCCTTTATTTTTAGGTCTATCTTATCTAATCCTATTTCGTTTACTAAAGTTTCTTCTTCCGAATCGGATGAATCTTGTTGTCTTCCATCTATGACATCTATACTTATTACTGAATATATACTTTCATTGTTTGACATATATTCATCTACATTTATCAGGGTTTCTTGGAAGTCTTCTATAAGTTGGGCATTTTTTGTTCTGCTATTATTTCTGCCAGGACAAGTATTTGTTAAATGTTCTTCACTTCCACATGTAAAACAGGCTAATCTGTTCTTGTAAATTCTGTTATTACTATGTTTTTTATACATGTCTGTCTTTATTTAAGTAAGGCTTCCTGGCCGCTGATTTCCTTAGATAGTATTTCTTCCTAGGTTTATATTCTTGATTATTTTGATACTTCTTTTTATATTTTCGTTTTGGTGTATCCTGATCATAACTTTGTGTTGTATATATGTTTTTACAAAATCCTGTCTCGTTTGACTTTAGCTGTTTTTGTATTTGTATATTAGTACATTTTTTTGTAATATTTCCATGACATGCTGTATTTTATGTCCTATTGACCAATTTGCATTTGGATTTTGTACTACTCCTTCTCTTTTATTTCATATTTCTTCTATTTCTCTTCCTAAAGCTCCAGGGAGTTAGTTAAAAAGTTTTTTTCCTAAACTTTGGTCAAAAGCATTTCCACTTATGGCGCAATAGTAAAAATAGTCTTTTAAGAAACTTTTTATATAGCTCCAATTTGATATGCTAAGTTGTTCTAGTTTTATTAACGCGTTCTTTTGTAATACTACTAAACCACTATTAGGGTCTTCTCCTGTTATTAGGTTATGTATTTTATTAGTAAAATTATACGGGTTTGGTCCCATATTTACTAGTTCTTGGAATTCTTGAGGGTAAGCTACTTTGTATGCTTCCCACATTCCTTTAATTGATTCTCCTAAAAAGGTTTTCAGGAATCTATACATGGTTTCTGCATCTGTTTCACTATAATGATGTATATAATATGCTACTACTCTTCCTTTCCATACATCTATTACTAAGTTCCATAATTGAGGGTCATGAGCAGCTATGTTTAATATTTTTCCTCTAGCTCCTCCGTCTTGAAGTTTGATAGGGGCTTCTATTGGCATTCTTATTCCTATTGGTCTAACCATTTCTGGCTCTGTGGCCGGGTCTTGCCTATAAACACGATGTTGTTCTGGCTCTGTGGCCGGGTCTTGCCTATAAACACGCTGTCGTGGTAAATTTCCTATTGTATATTCCACTGGTGGTACTGGAATTGTTTTCTGGAAAGGGCTTGAACTTGTAGAAGTAGTTTCCATGAATTCTTTTAAACTACGTGTTGTTTCATCATCGCTTTCGTCTAATTCTTTTATAAATTCTTTTAGACTACACGTTGTTTAACCACACCCTGGGATACACAGTCCTTTCGGTTCCCTGACCATGGCGGACTTTCAACTTCCCTAGGTATTTACAGGTTAATCCATCGGGGTTACTAAGAAGGTAAAAAACTAACCATTTACTAAGAGTAATTTAAAGAGTATATGAACATATTAAGATCGTAGAAAGAGCACCCGGCAAGAAAAGAAATATTATTTTCAACATTTGAAATCCGAACTTCAAATCCGGATCCACCTCTATAAATAGAGACCATTTGCAAGAAGAGAAGACAGAGCGAAGAGTAAGCAGAGCATACATCAAAGAAGAAAGTTAGTTCTAAGAATTAAGTTTACGTATTTCCTTTCCCTTTCAAGAATAAAAAGAGTGTAAGTGTTTGTCGTGTTTGTGTAAAAGGAGTGCGAGTGTTTATTTTCTGCAAGTAGCTGCAAGGTCACCCGGGGACTCCCGAAAGGAAAACCTCATTCCGACCATTATCATGTAAGTAGTTATATGCTTTCTAGATCTTAGTAAGCTTCTCCCTAATCAATTTAAGTAGAATCAATATATATATAAATTTGTATCTAATTCAATTTTATATTCATAAACTAAAGCTTAATCTTAGGCGTTGCTAAACAAAATTGAAAATATGGAGAAATTCATCGTCATTGTAGATATGTCCAGCAGGTTCCAAGGTCAATCCCCCATTTCATGTGCAAAACATGTTGAAGGTAAAAACTTTTTAGAGAGTACAAATTCATATTTTCTCAATCTCAATTTATGAGACAGTGCTTGAATTTCAAGACTTAAATAAATTTTTCTTTGATCATACTTTTTCATATATTTTTTGAATATTTTAAATTGTTAATTATTATGATTTATAATGCTTTTTAACATAATTTTTATATAAATTTAATTTTTAAAAAGTGAGAAAAATCTTTGTCCGAATTCATAACTAAAATTAAAAAGTTTGACTCTTTGAAATTATGCATAAACATAATGTATTAATTCAACAGAACTAAGTATGGGGGCGTAAGTTTCCTCCTTCTATTTATCTAATATGTTGTATTAAAACCTGCAAAACTTTTCTTACTTATCTTTTCGGAGCTTGGAGGCTATTCAATTTAGTTTCACTAAGGCTGAAAGCAGGCCACTACTATAATCACAACAAACAAAGAGCAGAACAGAGAAGTAAATTACAAAGCTAAGAAAAAATTGCATAACAGAGACAAAAAAACAATGCAGAATAGTTAAAGAAGTATAAAATAGAGGGGGAAAATGCACAACAGAGACAAAACACATAGCAGATGCTTGTATTAACCAAATTTTATCTAAAGGAATTAAACTTTAAGCAGTGTCAAGAACTAGTGAGACTTGTACATAGATTCATCAAACGTTGCATTCGGCTGTAATCCAACATATGAAAACCAAATGCGAGATCACTAAACCAATATTCAAATTTTCAACAAAATTGACATTAAGCAGAGGAAAAGTATACTAACTTGCAACTTCACATCTACAACGAAACATAAAACATAAAGAGGGAGGTTATAAGTTATGGACAAGTACTCACGAAATAGTACAAGAAATTAGAAAAACTTACAGTTATATATCTTCTGTTTGATATTTTCAGACTCCATGAAATAATCAGATGCCCTATAAATTCCTTGTATCTGATAAATTTAAAGGTTAAAACTCATCACTAGTTTTGCAGAGCCCCAACATATTTGGCTTTATCAAAAGATCTAGTTTGGATACATTCTTTCAAGAATTTAGAAGCCCCCATGAAAAAAAGTTACAGTGCTTAGGATGTTTGAAAATACAATAAAGCACAAGAGTTTTTGATCAGGTAACAATTTCATTGATCACAAGGTCAAAGTTGATTGTATACAAAAAATATATCAAGGAGTAAACAACATACAAAAAAGACATGATCCTCTACAAAAGACACCCAAAATCCTCTAAACAATACTAAATAAGGAAGCAAATTTTACTCCTTTATCACTATCAAGTCACATTAGAGCCACTAAATTTCATACGAAACCAAAACAATTAAGCAAGATGGTCAGGATCTTGTTAGCAACTACAGAAATAGACTATAATAACATGAAAATGATTTAACTTATACACTGACATCATGTAACTTAGGCAACAAATATATTCAAAGGTGTTTTTGCTCAACTGATTTGTTTAAGCAAGGTAGACATGAATGCTCTTATAGCAGTCTAATCCTTTTCAACAATAATAAGTTCAATTCTAAATGCATAATTCTTCATTCGACTATGAAATTTTCAACTACTCATTCCACACAGTATTTAAGTCCTCATTTGATGTTATTCATAATATCAAATCCACCACCTCTATAAAAATGACCCAACAACTTTCACAAAAACTCAAATCTAAATCTGAAGGAAATAAAATTATCCAAGGTAATAATATATGCACAAGTAAAAGACTCAACAATGGTTATATAAAAGAGATTTATTAATCTACAAATAGTAGGTAGGAGGCTTTATTCAAAAACTCTTGTATTTTTGTACATTGAGTATATCTCTCTACTACTTGAATGTATCTCTCTACCATATTGAATATATGTAATAAGACACCTCTATTTATAATACTAACAATCAAAGTAAACTAGGACTAGAACTAACAAATCCTAATTAAACATAAATAAAGTAAATACCATAAATAACAAACCCTAAACTATTAAGGAATTCTAAACTACTTAGGAATCCTACTCTTTGTTTATTTCCTACATAGCCTCTCTTAAACCAAGATCTTCAAATATGACCATGCCTAGCATCTTCTTCAACTTTATGAACAACTTCAATTTTAATGGCTTTGTGAAAATATCAACAACTTGTTCTTCGGTCTTGCAATATTCAATCATTATCTCTTTATCATGGACCAAGTCACGAATGAAGTGTCATTTGATGTCAATGAGTTTGCTACGGCCATGAAAAACTGGATTCTTTGTAAACGCAATTGCAGGCTTGCTATAACAAAATATTTTTGTAGGACTATCTTGCTTGTGTTGAAGAAATCGAAGCATCCTTGTCAACCATAATGCTTGTGTAGCACTACTTGTTGCAGTCATATACTCTGTTTCAGCAGTTCATAAAGCAACAACCTGTTGTTTCTTTGAAGACCATGAAAATACACTAGATCCCAAATAAAATGCATAGCCAGAAGTACTTTTTCTTTGCATCATATCACTAGCCCAATCACTATCAGTTAATCCAACAAGATTACTATCATTAGTATTTGAATAAAATATGCCATCAGAGTGTGTACCTTAAATATATCTCAAAATTCTCTTGACGGCTTGCACGTGAGATTGACACGGAAACTCCATAAATCTACTAATTAATCCAACTCCATAAGTAATATCTAAAGAAGCTAAATGAAGATGAAATATTTTCCATATCAGTATCATATATTCTGATTTCATTATTGTATATTCTCTGATTCTTTACCTTTAATTACTTGATAGGATTCATTAGTTTTACTGATATTGTGGGATCTTTTACCACATAATTATTTTGTATTTAAACAACATATTGTATCAATGAAAGACACAAAATAATATTTCTCTTGTGTATTATGCTCCTTTATGGTATTAGAGCTATCAACACTCAAACGAGTATAAACTTGTAATCATCTTCCAATCTTATTTTTCTTTTTTTTTCCTTTCCTTTCTAAACCACCTAAAAACAATGGTGAACTCATCTGCTTCGGACATCAATCTAAACAGCGATGACCCAATCAACACTTCATCCACAATTGTGAATGTTGCTTCAACCAAAACGCAAATCATTAACATCAACCCAACTGCACAACTTCCAATCAAACTTACTGGTGGTGCAAACTTTGCAACATGGAAAGCTCAAATTCAAAAGGTCATGAATGGGTTTGACTTAATGAGCTATCTCGATGGATCCATAACGCCGCCACCACGCACCATTAAGCAAGACACACAAGATGTCATCAATCCAGATTTCAAAATCTGGTTTCAGCAAGATAATCTCATCTGCAACGCCTTAATGGCATCTGTTGACTCCACCATTGCACCATCAGTTGCCTCTGCTGAAACTTCAAAAGAAGCATGGGACTATTTGCATACTACATATGCAAATAGATCTCAAACCAGGATCTACAGTCTTCGAGATGCATTGGCGAAAGTTCAGCGAGATCAAAAATATGTCACTGATTATCTCAGGGAGATAAGAACTATCACTGATGAATTAGCTGCTGCCGGTGCTCGCATTTCTAATGAAGAGTTGGTTGTAAAAATTCTGAGTGGCCTTGGACCTGAATATGAGGCCTTGAGTACTGTTATTCGTTCAAGAGACTCTCCTATTTCATATGAGGAATTGGCTCACAAGCTCACAGATCATGAACTTTATCTAAAGCAAACTGATAAGAAGCAACCACCAACTCCAATCACTGCTCAAGTTGCACAGAGAACAAATAATCACAATAGCAATAGCAACAGGCAAACTCGCCGCTGGTCTGGTCAGCCTCAATGGCGTTCGCAAACTACTCCTTCTGGAACGCAACAATGGCGTACCCCTCACACTCAAAGCAATGGAAACTTTTCCCAGCCATGACATCCCTCTATTCCTTTGCAGGCCAAAATGCAAATCCAATGTCAGTTATGTGAAAAATTTGGTCACACTGCAAATGTTTGTCGTTCCAAGTCGCATAACCATTTTGACGCTAAGGCCATGTTTGCTGCTCGGTCTTTTCCCAATACTGCTCCATGGATTCTGGATTCCGGTGCCTCACATCATATCACTGCTGATTCTCAGAACATAACCTCTCCACATGAATACACGGGTCCTGAACAAGTTTCAATGGGTGATGGTAACGGTATTTCGATCACCCATACTGGTTCCACTACATTAAACTCTCCCATACATTCTTTTTCTTTACACAATATTCTGTGTACTCCATCTATCAAAAAGAATCTTATATCTGTTTCAAAATTTTGTCAACAAAATCAAACATCTATTGAATTCTTTCCTTTCTCTTTTGTTGTGAAGGCACTGACTACGGGGGCACCACTATTACAAGGCCGGAATAGAGATGACTTGTACGAATGGCCAACGTTTGCGACTTCAACACATTCATCTCCTACAGCCTACACGGCAAATACTTCTCAAGTTCCTTTATCTCTGTGGCATCGTCGTTTAGGACATCCTAATATCCGTCTTTTGAAGCTTCTTTTAAGAAATTATCAGTTGCCTTATTTTGATAATTTTCAATCTTGTAATTCATGTCATTGCAATAAAAGCCACAAGATTCCTTTCTCACGTAACTCTTTGCAAAGTTCAAAACCATTTGAAACACTCTATACCGATGTTTGGGGTCCTTCACCTGTTCTATCCCTTGATCAAAAACGCTATTACATCATTTTTGTCGATCAGTTTACCAAATATATTTGGCTCTATACACTTAAACAAAAAAGTGATGTAGTCAAGGTCTTCTCTGAATTTCGGCCACTCATTGAGAACTTTTTCAATACTAAGATTCTCACCTTATATTCTGATGGGGGAGGAGAATTTAAGGGACTAAAATCACTTCTTGCTGAATTTGGGATTCAACACTTATCCTCTCCCCCATATACCCCACAAAGAATTGCCTTAGTTGAAAGACGTCATAGGCACATTATCGAAACTGCTAGAACCCTACTTCACCAAGCATCACTACCACCCCAATTTTGGAGTTTTGCTTGTCAAACTGCTGTTTACTTAATTAATAGATTTCCTACATCCTCAGATAATACTTCTCCATATCAAGCTCTTTTTGGTACAGCTCCCAATATTTTCTCACTTTTTACGTTTGGTTGCTTATGCTATCCTTGGCTAAAGCCATATACTAAAAATAAACTTGAACCAAGATCCACACCATGTGTTTATTTAGGATTCTCCACTCACTTTCATAGTCATCAATGCTTTGATCCTGAATCCTCAAAAATATATTTCTCCAGAGACGTAAAATTTTTGGAAGATATTTTTCCTTATGAAAATATTTTTTCCAAGTACAAGGGAATCCCTCAGAATATTTCATGGTTTAATTCCACATCCGATTCGGATACATCTTCCTCTACTCTATCTTGTCCAGATCGTACAATATCTTTTCCTATTACTCTAAGAAGTCCACTTCCAATCGAAGATCCAAACTTGGTTGTTCGTCCAAATGACTCTACTGCACCAACAATAGTTGTGCATCCTCCGTCAGAACTTCCAGCAATCCGACGAAATCAGGTAACTTCCTCCCCTCTAGATAATTCATTTTTTACTGCTGAATTGTCCACAACTCCCCCTTCTAATTCCATACCCCAGCAACAACACTCACCACAACTTAACCTCCCTTCTCAGACCAACCAGTCTTTACCACTACGACACCATGTTACCCGCTCCCAGCATCAAATCACTAAGCCTAATCCAAAGTATGCATCCATGGCCACCCTTACATCCCAAATACCACCAGTCACAGTTAAACAAGCTTGTAAGGACCCACAATGGAGACAAGCTATGCAAAGTGAATTTGACGCTCTCATGAGCAACCAAACATGGAACCTTATTCCTCCATCTGATCACCAAAATATTGTGGAGAATAAATGGATCTTCCGTATTAAGCGCAAACCTGATGGATCAATTGAACGGTTCAAGGCTCGCCTTGTTGCCAAAGGTTTCACTCAACGGCCTGGAATCGATTATGTTGATACTTTCAGTCCGGTTGTCAAACCAACAACCATTCGAACAGTACTTGCCATCGCCACACAAAACAAGTGGCCACTCCATCAACTAGACATAAACAATGCTTTTCTACAAGGTACACTGACTGAGGAAGTCTTTATGAAACAACCGAAAGGTTTTGAGAATCCTGATTACCCAAACTATGTATGCAAATTAAACAAAGCCATCTATGGTCTCAAACAAGCGCCCCGTGCTTGGTACACCGAACTCACAAATTTTCTCATTTCTGCTGGATTTCGCAAGACTCATTCTGATCACTCTTTATTTACCTTACACTCTCACAACACTGTCATTTTCTTGCTTGTATATGTAGATGATATTGTTATTACAGGAAATAACTTGCAAACTATTAACAATATCAAGAGCGCACTCTCCAACCGTTTTTCACTCAAAGACCTTGGACCACTACATTTTTTCCTAGGCATTGAAGTCCTTCCACAATCAGCTGGATTATTTCTTTCTCAAACCAAGTACATAATGGACATCTTGCAGGAGTTCTCTATGCAGGACTACCAAGGTGTTTCTACACCATTATCCACCACGATTTCACTTAGGTTGAATGATGGCTCCCCTCCTACAGATGCAAAACAATATCGAAGTGCAATTGGCAAGCTCCAGTATCTTGCATTTACTAGACCAGACATAAGCTTTGCTGTTAATAAGCTCTCTCAATTTATGCATCAGCCATCTCACACACACTGGCAAGCAGTGAAGCGCCTCCTTCGGTATCTCAAATCAACTATCCATCATGGGCTTCTTTTTCACCATGGATCTAATGCTGCCCTTCATGTTTATACCGATGCAGATTGGGCAGGGGACCACGATGATCGTACCTCTACTTCTGCTTATGTTATATATCTTGGCTTAACACCAATCAGTTGGTCATCAAAGAAACAAAGAACAGTCGCTCGATCTTCAACTGAGGCCGAGTATCGTGCTGTTGCTCATGCTGTTGCAGAAACAAATTGGCTTACCAATCTTCTCAAAGAGCTTCGTATCTCTCTTGATAATGTACCAACTGTCTATTGCGACAACATTGGCACCACCTACTTGTGCCAAAATCCAGTTTTCCACAGTAGAATGAAGCATATAGCCATTGATTTCCATTTTGTCAGGGACCAAGTCCAACGTCAACAACTCCGGATAGTACATGTTCACTCAGCTGATCAGCTAGCTGACATATTTACGAAATCTTTATCTAAAGCCCAAACTCAATGGGCTGTCTCCAAGTTAGGGGTCGTTCCACCACCCGCTAACTTGCGGGGGCATAAAGAAGCTAAATGAAGATGAAATATTTTCCATATCAGTATCATATATTCTGATTTCATTATTGTATATTCTCTGATTCTTTACCTTTAATTACTTGATAGGATTCATTAGTTTTACTGATATTGTGGGATCTTTTACCACATAATTCTTTTGTATTTAAACAACATATTGTATCAATGAAAGACACAAAATAATATTTCTCTTGTGTATTATGATCCTTTAATATCATGCCTTGTAGAAGTCAAGTATCTTAGACTCCCTACCAATTTTCTAAATTATGTAGCATCAACAAAATCGTGTGTGCCATCTTTGGTCAACTTCAATCTCTCTTTAGAAGAATTCAAGATCAATTTGACTTTTTTCATATTTAATATTTTAAAAATATCATCATCATTATTTTTTCTTTTCTTGTATTCTTGAATAACCATTATTGCCTTAAAATCATCTGCTTCTCCAATTGATTTGTAGTTGGTCTTGCATGTCCATTCGACTTCAGTTGATCGTGTATGTGGTATCACTACAAAAAAAATCAGCATTTAGCGACAAATTCTAGCAACGAACAAATTTTTGTCACTAAATAACAACGGATTAGCTGCAAATTTACAATTACGTCACTAAAAAAAACTAAAAGTTAATGAACATCATATGTAGTGATGGACTAGCGACGAAATATCAAATTTCTTGCCAAATTTGGCGCCAATTTTACGCGCCATAAATTTAACTACAAAATTAGCAACAAATGGATGGCGATATAATTAATTAGAATTGTTATACGCCATTTTAATCGGGTCAAAATAGTGTACAACATTTTGGTGATTCCTAAATTAATTGTCTAAGTAAAGGAGTCGCCACCTAATTATTACGGTGAATTAGGGCACCTAAAATTAATTAAAGTCTTTGTCTAAATTTAACTCCATTTTAAACATGAGATTATAGGTACATGTTCAATTAATCTAATGGAAAGGAATGAGGCATCCTGTAACACCCCGAAATTTAGTGAGTTGAACTAGTGGGTTCTAGAGCCTTTTGTAAGAGGTTTGGAGTGTAGTATGAGGATTAGAGATTGTAAAAATGATTTTCGTACTTATAATAGGGGTTTAAGGGTTAGGGCGTCAAGGTACGAGCCCCCAAGGACAACCCAAGGGGTCCTTGAGGAGGACCTCAAGACAGCCCAAAAAGCTATTTTTTGGCAGCAACCTACTCCTGGCCACCTACTGGCCATAGGTGGACCCACACCCCGTAGGTTGGGGTCGTGGGTTAAGGCTGGGGTGGCCTGCAAGTCCTTAGCCTCAGGTGCAAACCACGATGGTGCAGCATGATCCGTCACCCTACCTACGGTCCGTAGGTGGGGGTCCGTAGGTCCTAGCAGTTTTTGGACATGAAGTTGTGACATATGTTCCCTTCATGTATAGCTTGGCTTAGTAGGATAAGACCAAGGTTGATAGCTTGGGAAGGAGGATCTATACTCTCGTAAGGGATAGCTTGACTTAGCATTGTAGAATGCATGTCATGGTAGCATGAGTTAGTAGTAGTCATGATAGCCTGGGATTGAGGATTTACACTCTCCTATGGGTAGCTTGAACTAGCATTGTTAAGATGCCTTCATGGTAGCTTGACTTGCAGAGGCGTATCCAAGATTTTGAGATGATGTGTGCGCAATTATAAAAAGGTTGATCTATGATATAAATTTGATCGGTTTGACATTTAGATTTTTACTACTGAAAATCGTTAATTTTTTATAATTATAGGTCTAAAGTTAATTGTTATATATATACACACACCAATTACCACTTAGAGAAGTGTTATCTAATTTTAGAAAGAAAAATAAAACAAGATAAATATAAATTTTAAATTTCTAACCTCGCGGAGAGAGGTGCACCTAGTCATAATCGCATTATGTGATACTTCAAGTGTGGGTTCACACATCTATATTTCAATATTTTTTTCAAAAATATAACACTACAATATGTGATCTCGGGAGGGGACCATGGGTTCACGTGAAACCGGTGACCCCTGCCTAGATACGCCTCTATTGACTTGGTTTGGCCAAGACCATTTCATGGTAGCTTTGGGATAGAGGACTTATACTCTCCTAAAGGTAGCTTAGAATTGAGGATCCATACTCTTCTAAGGATAGCTTGACCTTGCATTGTAAGATGCATGTCAAGGGTAGCTTGAATTAGGTTAGTCATGGTAGCTTGGGATTGAGGACTCATACTCTCCTAAGGATAGCTTAGGATTGAGAATCATACTCTCCTAAGGATAGCTTGCATTGTACTATGGTATACTTGTAAGGGTAGCATGACTTGGTTAGTTTAAGACTATTACATGGTAGCTAGGATAGGACACTTGTACCTTTCCTAGAGTAGCTTGGACTTGCATGATAGTGTGTCTTCCAAGGTAGTTAGCTTAGCTTAACCTAGTTATATTAGTAAGATGATATCATGGTCTAGCCTATTAGGGGGTTATTCCTTGGTAGCCTTTAAGAGGTATGTATAATAGAGGGATTAGTCCCCAATTAGTGAACATTCATGATAGTTTAAAGGAGTACTTTGTGTGGGTAGTAGTATGGGATGTTATCCATACATGGCACAAGTATGACTTGAGGCTAGTTGTGAAGGGTTCCCTTATGTAGTATGACTTAGCTTGGGTTGTTGCCATAGTTTCCTTCCAAGATATGATTGACTAAGGTGGTAGTTCCCTTGTCTATAGGAAGTAAGCTAATAGTAAGACCAAAAGGAAGGTGAGTATGACTAAGATGACTTCAAGGCTACGCTTAGTGTGAAGGGTAGTATGGATGCCTTTCATGCATTGCACAAGTGTGTCTTGAGGTTACTTAGGAGTATAGTACCCTTATGGTAAAAATGACCAAGAGTCTATTATACTTCTATGATTATAAGTTGTCTCTTATGCTCATTAACTATGTCTTATGTTGACTTATGTTTATATGAGGCTTATGTTGGAGACCATACTATGACTATGATGATTATGTTATGACTGTTATTATCTCTTATGCTTATGTCTTATGTTGACTAACCATTTTGAGATGCTCTTATGATGTTGTGCTAGCTTTCATACTTGGTACATTTTGTACTAACGCATATTGCCTACATTCTAATCAAATGTAGGGTTGAGGAGATTGAGTTGCTTTGAAGGCTAGGTTTTCAAGGATCTTGAAGAGTTGAAGAATTGGTGAGTCCTCATAGCTTCGAGGACAAACCCTTATTTCCTTTATGTCATTTCTTTATGTTTTTAGACTTTGTATGTGCTGCGTCCCAAGAGTTTTATTCAAGAGTTATGTTAGATGGTTTGAGACAAAGGTTTTAGTAAAGACTTCCGCTTGCTTGTATGAAATATGACTTCGATTGTAAAAGTTTTAAATTCTCCCGTATTTTGTTTCTATTACCTATGTTATGATGCTAAGGGCTTATATGAGTTTCCTTTGGGGTCAAGTATGACATGTTACGTCTAGGGGGTACCCCTGAGTCGTGACACATCCTTTAAGATCCATTAAAAATAATTAACCGGCTAAACTTAATTAATTAATTAGATTAAGTGAAAAATTAGTGATAAGAATAAAATTTGACTAAGAAGGAAATTTAGTATTTAAAAGTGGAAAGTAGTAATTTTTTGTATTTGAAAATAATGTGGATTTAGAAAATTTTTACACTTGGACACATGAACCAAGACAATCATAAAATAAAAGTTGATTTTTATATAGAAAACATTTGTTGTTGAAATCTTTATTTTGCAAAAAAAAAAATTCGTCAAGGTTATCTCATGTGTCGAGTGGGCTGAAACAATGTATAGACTTCGTCTATTTGCAAAAAAAAAAACTATTGTTTTTTTAACTAACCTAAAACTCCAAGATTTGACTTAAACGAACTTACAAAATATTTTAACTCTAAGTGGTGACTTGATTAATAACTAAATGTTTTTCTAT
>JAJOOH010006332.1:0-32728 GCA_029582605.1 Solanum gracilifrons | reverse complement strand
GTTTTTTATAAAAAAAAATCACATTTTTTTTGGAATGGGGTGTGTGTGTGGATGGGGGTAGGGGGTAGGGGGTGGGGGTGGTTAAAAAGACTTTTAATTTTTTTTTAATAAAAACATTTAAATTTTTTAAACATTTTTTTGGGATTGGGTGGGTGGGGGAGGGGGGGGGTAGTGATGGTGACGGTGATCAAAGTAGTAAAAATAAATTTAATTTCCTTTAAAAAAATAAATTTAATTTTTTAGGCGTTGGGGTTGGGGTAGTGGTGGTGGGGTGATCAAAGTAGTAAAAAAATAAATTTAATTTTTAGGCGTTGGGGTTGGGGTGGGTGCGTGGGGGGTCGGAGTAGTAAAAAATTATTTTTTTTGAGGCGTTGGAGTTGGGGGTGGGGGTGGGCAGGTTAAATTTAAAAGTTCTAAGTATTTTTTTTCGTGGGGATGGGGTGGGGGTTGAAGAGTATTTTTTGATTTTGAAGCTTTTAACATGATCCTTATAATAATATGGATAACCATATTACCCATTGGGTAACTCGTTTTTACCCATTTAAAATATGAGTCAAGTCGAGTATTTTACCCATTTTTATTTACTTCATTTTTGATCGACTCATATTCGACTCGGCTCGACTCTCTCGTTTGCCACTCCTAGTTGTGACCTTTCCGGAAGATTGTGACTTTTCCAAAGGGTTGTGACCTTTTCGGTAAGGCATAATAAGAACATTTTCACACTACCCTTTATTTTCTATAAATTGAGGGATTTCCTCTCAATTTAATATAACCAATTTTCTGGAATTCTTCTACTACTACTAAATCTAGTATTCTAAGTGCACTTTACTGCTGTTGAGTGGTTTGCTGACACCGTGGTTTTAGGTACCGATCTACCAGGAAGATATATTCCATTAACCTCTAGTAGTTGAGGCCCTCAAGAGGGGAATAATTTCCTTAAGGGGACACTGTGCATTCAGTGAGCTCGATTTTTTTTCTTTAATAAAAATATTTTGTATATTGTTTCTAATCTGTTTCTGATTCTATTTTCTCTATTGGTTTTAATTTTCTAGTTTTTGAAAATCTCTTTAAACTTGTTGTTTCTTATCAAGTTCTTCAGAGTTTTTGTTCTAAGTATCTTAGGAATACAAGATGAACAACAATCTTAAGGAAATTATTATATTATTGGTATTTCTTGTATTCTATTGATTGACGGAAACAGATCATGAAAGTAGAAGATTAATGCACTACTTCGAATTCGGTGCTTTGTTTAGCAAGGTCGAAGTGAGAATGTACCAGAAAAATTGATGGTATTCCGGTTAAAGATTACACCAGGTAACCTTCTTATTATTTATCTAAGGAGGAAAATAGTTTCTAAAAGTTAACTTTTTGACATTTATCATGTGTGTCTTTGGAAAAAGATTTGCAGACCATCTGTTTTTGAATGAATTTTCCTTGGCAAAGAGTGTTGCCTTTAAAATTCTTAGTTTGCAGAATGAGATATGCATATTTTAGTTTGATAATATAGTATGTCAAAATGTTATAGTTGGAAGGCTATTTGGAAAGAAAAACATATCTATGTGATAATCTAAGAATATATTTTATTTTGTTTGGAGACTAATTTTTTTTTTGTATTTTTTACTTCATGTGAAATTTGATTGTGTCTGATTTTTGTAGACTAAATACTCTTGTAGTTTTCTACTCTGGATAAATTAGACTATGCAATTGGTTTGAAGAATATGAAAACTTCACATAATAAGTCAGTGTGCACTTTTGATTTTCTATAAACTACAAAAAAATTTGTTTTTATTGTTAGTATTCTAAATACTAAGTGGTATGTCTATTTATGATAGAGGAAAAATATCAGTGACTTAGAGTTTGTGATTTTGTGTTTCTATGAAATGAACTTTGATATTGTGTAAAGATTGTCAAAGAGCACTATAATTTTTTTGCAGAATAATATTTTCAAAAGAGATTTCATGTTGTCCATGACATTTTGATAGTATGAGAAAAAATATGTGGAAAAACTATTTAATTCAAAATAAATAAATTTAGTCAAATAAGACTTTGAGAGTTTTCTCACCTCTAGTAATTATAATTATTAATAAGTTCCTCATAATTAACACGTAGAAAATCAACATGAAAATTTAATTCTTTATTTTTCAATTCTTTTCTGAAACGAAGAATTGTTAGTATGATCATAAATTAATGTATAAAATTGTTAGAGTAAAACAAACAAATATGTTCTACCTCTTCATATAACACATATATGATAAGGATATTATTGTAAATATAATTCAAAGAATCATGTACTTGTAATTGCCTTATAAATAGCACATGTTCAGGCCCTTTCTATATGGTTTATTTTCTCCATTCTCTTTGTAACTTAAACTTCAACTTGGTACCAAGAGCACCGTGGTTTCACAAACTACTTCCACTCAAACTTCTTCCTCAATTCAAGTTGTCTCCTCTCAATCCTCTTTGGGTCTTCCAAATCCTCCTCCAACTATTTCAAACATTAAAGGTTTTGTACCTATTGAATTGACATATCTTAATTATCTTACTTGGAAAAAGGTTTTTCTTACTGTTCTAAAAGGCCACAATCTTCTTCCCTTGGTTGATGGATCTATTCCATGCCCATCCTCAACTCATGACGAGTATTGTTTGTGGATTCAATGTGATACGATTACTCTAAGTTGGATTAATTTCACTCTCTCCTTTCCGGTTCTTGACTCCTTTTCAACTACGCTTGTGACACTTCCAAGCAGGCATGGGATATTCTTGCTTCCCTTTACCTAGATCGGGTTTCATCCTCGTCAATTCATCTGAAATCAAAATTTTAAAATTTTAAAATTTTAAAAAAGGTTCCCTGTCCATAAAGGATTATCTCCAGCAATTGCATTCACTTGCCTGTCCATTTAGAGCAGTTGGAAAACATGTTACTGTGATAATTTGGTGACCCAAGCATTGCAGGGACTTCCACCTTCTTATTGTACTTTTGTCTCTGGTTTAAATGTGGCAAGAACACTTCCGTCCTTTCTCGCTTTGCGTCCATTGTTACTTAAGCGCATATTAATGCGACAGACCATGAAGATTCTACATCTCACACTGCGTTAATGGCTTCCTCTCAAGCACCACCACTTTCTCAACCTCCTTCTTCAAATTCATCTCATGTTAATCAATACCAAAGATGATCCCATAATGGTCGCGGTAGTGGTCGATCAGGCCGAGGTAGAGGTCGAAATCAATACTCTTCTCACTCTATTTTTTTTTCTCACTGGGCTGGTTTTCAACCACACTTTCGCCCTTTTTCTTCGGGTGATGGAATTCTCGGGCGACCTCCTTTCACCTCGACTAAATAATGTCAAATATGCCTCCACTTTAATCATATTTCTTTGAAGTGTAGGAATCATTTCAATCATTCCTATGTTCCCAATTTACTACCAAAATCATTTACCGCTATGAATTTGGAGGAAGTACAACCATCAGTATGGTATCTTGATTCTGGTGCTTCTGCGCATATGACGAACAATCCATCACTTTTATCCTCTTCATCTCCTTACAGTGGTTCGTCACAGGTGATGGTTGGCAATGGTACTCATCTTTCTATTAGATCTACTGGCACTTCTTTTCTTCCGACATCTTTTAATCCTCTTTGATTAAATAATATTTTATATGTTCCTTCTCTTTAGAAGAATCTAATGTTCGTTCACCACTTGTGCGTCGACAATAATTGTTTTATTCAATTCACTGAATCTGGTTGTTTTGTTAAGGACAAGAAGACAAAGCAAGTCTTGCTCCATTGTAAGAATAATGAATCTCTCTATCATGTTCGCTCGACCTCTCGTCGCTCCTTTCATGTTGCTCTCTCAAGTGCCATCTCACATTCCTATCTTTGGCACCAACGTTTAGGCCATCTAGGAAAGCGTTCTCTTGCAGCTTTAGTTCGTAGGGGTTTCATTAATTATAATTCCTCTTCTGTAAATTCTGGTTGTAATGTTTGTCATCTAGGAAAACAATCTAAGTTCCAATATTTCCTCTTTCTAATAATATTGCATCTTCTCCTTTTCTTTTAATTCATTCAGATGTGTGGCAAGCTCCTTTTAGTTCAAATTCTGATTTTCGTTATTATATCTTATTTCTGGATGACCACACCAAGTACTCTTGGATTTATTTAATGCGAAACAAGTCAGAGACATTTGATAAATTTAAATAATTCTATAACATGGTTGCAACCTCTTTCTTGTGAAACTACCTCCACTACAGATCCTGTTATGCGACATTCTCGCCAATATGTATCATCTTTTTCTAATTTAATTTCTTCTCCAAATTTAGATCCTAATCACTCAGATAGCCGTGCCCATGTCATGGTTACTCGTTCGATGACCGGGTCACTAAAGCCACGTGTTTTCCCCTCACTTAATGTCTCTCTTTCCACTGCACCAGTTAAGCCAACATGCTTCACACAAGCATCCAAAGACTCTAGGTGGCTTAATGCAATGAGTGAAGAGTTTAATGCTCTCGTCCAAAATCATACATGGACATTAGTTCCTCCACCTCCCAATGTGAATATAATAGGAAATAAATGGGTATATCGGATTAGGTATGGTCCTACTGGCTCTATAGACCGCTTCAAAGTTCGTTTGGTTGCACAGGGCTTTTCTCAACTGCCAGGTTTAGATTATACAGAAACTTTTGCTCATGTGATCAAGTTAAGCACTATTCGTGTAGTGTTACCTTTGGCTCTTCTTAGTAATTGGTGTATGCATCAATTAGATGTATCTAATGTCTTTCTACATGGAGCGATAAATGAAGATGTTTATACGCGGCAACCCAAAGGTTTTGAACATTCTGATTATCCACAACATGTGTGTAAGCTAAGTTGTGCCATTCATGGGATGAAACAATCACCTAGAGCGTGGTTTACTTGACTTGCAACTTATATTTTAGCCCTTGGTTTTAAGCAATCTACCTCTGATCACAACATGTTCACTTTTCGACAGGACAATTCTATTTTGATACTTCTTATTTATGTTGACGACATTGTTGTTTTTGGCTCCTCAGAGCGGCTTGTTTTTTATTTTATCGAATCCAAGAAAGCTGAATTTGCAATGAAAGATCTTGGTTCCCTTCATTACTTTTTAGGTGTGGAGATAGTTTTCAATACTGCTGGGGCTCTTCTCCTGCAATGGAAGTATATATCGGACCTTTTGCATCGATTTGATTTGGCTGAAGTTAAGCCTGTCCAAACTCCTCTTTATAGTAAGCTTGATTGACATTCTGTAGACGCCAAACTTCTTTATGAGCCTTCTCTGAATCGTAAGATGGTCGGCATTCTTCAATATTTATCATTCACACAACCGGATATATAATATGTTGTGAATATGGCTTCCCAATTTCTGCATCAACCTCGTCTTGTTTATCTTCAAGTCGTTAAGCAAATTTTCCGCTATCTTAAAGGCACTCATGCTCATGGGTTGCAACTGAACAAAAATGCTTCCACCTCCTTAACTCTATTCTCAGACTCGGACTGGCAGGATGTACAACAAATTGTCGCTCTACCTCTGGATTTTGCATTTTACTTGGGAGTAATTTGATATCTTGGTCTACAAAGAAACAACCAACTATTCCGTGCTCAAGCACCGAAGCTGAATATCGTGCTCTGGCTATTGCCACTACCGATGATATATGGATACAATTTCTTCTACGTGACTTGGGTATTTATCTTCCCACTCATATTCTTGCCAAATGTGATAATATTGGCGACATCCATCTTGCACATAATCCGGTCTTTCACTCAAGATCGAAACATGTTGCTTTGGACTATCATTTTATTTGTGAAAAGATTGCCCAAGGTGACCTTATGGTTTCTCATGTTCCCACCTCACAATAGCTTGCAGATGTTTTTACGAAGGTGTCTCTGTTACAAAATTTAAGGAGTTTCGGGACAATCTTTATGTTCGTTCCTCCACTTCAGATTGAGGGAGGGTGATAAGGATATTATTGTAAATATAATTTAAAGAGTCATGTACTTGTAATTGCCTTATAAATAGCACACGTTCAGGCCCTTGTTATTCACGCAGGCCTTGGTTTATTTTCTCCATTCTCTCTGTAACTTAAACTTCAACTATATATACTAAAAAAAATTATTAGTATATAAGAGGAACTTTTGAATATATACATGTGTAACAAGAAAATAATCAAATAAATAGAACATGTTCCTACTCACAAGTGTTCCAGCTACAAGCCTACAACTCTTGTGCGAAGAACTACAACTTTTAGAGCATATTCGTGCTGATAATGTGTTATAAAATATAAGCTCGAAATAGTATAATATAATATAAAGAGAAGAAGTCAGAGAAGACTTTTCTTCTATTTAAGTGTGTCTTCCAAATGGTGAATGAAATCGCTATTTATAATGTTAAGATATCACTCTCAAATGTCACCAAACTAGTAGATACATAGTTATCCAAAAAAGTTAATTATCACCTTGGAAATATACATATGTAAATTCAATTAATTCTTGAATAAATCAAATGGACACTTCATAATTCAATGAATTTATAGCAATTATAAATTGCAATAATTAATATTTAAATATATTCTTCTTTATTATTTAAACATCAGTCACTTGACCGCGACGCCGCAACCCTCCCTCACCATCTCTTTCAGACCACCACCAGCTGCCACCCTTTCTCTTCTTTCTTCCCCGGTGAGACCACCAAACAAAAATCCCACTCCTCTCCTCTCTCCTCTCTTCTCTCTTCTCCGGCAAAGCGAAGCCAGCAAACGACGAGCACCATTTGGATGGAGCTTACTCGGGCTAGGCACCTCAAGGTTTTGGTTGGCTCAGAGACGGATCTGTTAAGATCGGTTCGGGTTTGTTCTCTTGTTTAATTTATTGTCTAATTTCCTAGTTTGATTATTGAAATCTATCATTTATTTGCATGCCTGCTCTAAATTTTCTAGTAGACTCTTACAGATACCACTAGAATATAACATGCTGTAACCTAACTATAGTAATTTTGAATTGAGACGGAGTTGATAGATTGATTTGATATTTGAAATGCAGGCCTTCCTGTTTCCTTTATTGTAGTATTAGAGTGATCTGATCAAATAGATTATTCTTAGTTGTAGTCTTGTAGACAGGGCCGTTTTAATCACTAGGCCACTAAAGCCATCGCTTGGGGATTCATATTTTTTGGAGCCCCCATTTTAAAAAAAAGTACTTATACGTATTATTAAAAAAAAATTATATTATTTTTTTGAAAAAAAAAACGTGTAAGAGGTTTTATATTTTTTCTTGAAAAATTGTTATTGTTGATATTCTTAAGTATATGTAAATTGTTTTAATTATTATTAAAATTTATTCAATTTTAATATGTCAACTAGAAAATATGATTCCGATTTTGCAAAAAGAGAGAAAACTAGAAGAATTAAATAAATCTTAAAATAAAAAAAGCACTTGATAGATTTTAACAAATAATAAATATTTCGAATAAAAAAATATTGGAGGATGTTCTTCAAATGAACGAAGTCACCAATAGAATTGAGTTAGATGATGATAATATCCAAGAATAAAATCTAGAAGAAGTTGGTGAAAATGTGACATTGTTCCCGATATCAAGAACTCCTAAATAATTTAAATAGTTGCATCCCTAAAAATATATATTATCCAAGTCAATGGAATAATGTAGATACAAAATTGAGAGATCTATTAGTAGAAAAGGGACCATTTAGAATGACTGATGTAAATTTTTCATAAGATAAATACATACGACATTTTTCTACAACATACTATATTCAAAAATTGGTAAACGGAGAAAAGCATGAAACAAAATGATTAATTAACTCTAAAAATTTGGATAATTTTTTTGTTTTTGTTGTATATTATTTAGCGCAACTTCTATTATTTGTAATAGTAAACTAGCTAGTGAAGGTAGTAATGAGTGGAGAAATCTTAGTGTTAAACTCAAAGTCCATGAAGTAAAGAATGAACACATATTAATAATATGAGCTCGTGTATTGATTTAGATATGAGTTTGCATTAAAAAAAAACAATTGATAAAGTTGTGCAGGAACAAATTGATAGAGATAAAGTGCAGTGGAAAAATGTATTGTCAAGAGTTATTGACGTGATCAAAACTCGTTGGAAAAATAATTTAGCATTTAGGGGAGCAAATGAAAATATCTATCAAGAAAGTACCGATAATTTTTAAGGCCTAATTGAAATGATTAATTTATTTGATCCAACTATGCAAGAACCTATTTGAAGAATAAGCATGACGAAATTCATAGTCATTACCTTGGACATAATATACAAATGAATTATTAAACTTATTGGCAAGTGAAGTTAAGAATAAAATTATTAAAGAGATTAAAGAAACAAAATACTTCTCAGAATATTAGGGCCTCTCTTTAAGGTTTGGCTTTAGGCCCCCGAGCTTGTTGAGTCGTCCCTGGTTGTAGATAATCTCCGAGTTGACATGATTTTGTTTAATTTCAGTATGTTTAGGAACATTAGGGATTAACTGTCATAACATTTCTGAATTATAACTGGTTATAGTCTGTGTGATCAAAGCGTAAAAAAAAAAAACTCTAAGTTCGGGTGGGGTGTTAAGCACGCAAATAAAGCATGAGTCTTAATGTAGGAAGGTGCAAATAGGAGAGAAAATACAATATGTATGTGTAGTTAAATGGATGAGGAAACTTAAGAAAAATGATGATAAAGTGAAATATCAATTGTTTAGTGTGGTCTTTTTAGGATTATGCTCATTGGCAAGTAACAAGTATGCCTTAGAGCCTTCATGACGACAGTGAAACGCTCAACATGGTTTGTGCGTCGCATCTAGGCTTAAGCATGCCTTTGACAGCACTAGTTATAGCAAAGTGTTTAGCAAGTAGAAATGATACATCTGCAATGCCTTCTTGAGTTGCATCGAAATTGGATTTATTTTCAACAGAGTGGACGTGAGGTGAGATGGCCCAAATTTCAGGACTATTCTTAGAAGTCTTACCACTTTAAGTCTGAATCTCAAGTTGAAGGGGTTCGTCCATTCACTATATGTCAATTTCATGGTTAAGGAGGAAGATTTCCTTATTAAATAATCATAAAGAGGAAGATTTAAAACTCATGATACCACTCCGTGGGGGTCTTTGTTCACTCTTCTTACTTTCCCAACTTCTAGAAGAAAAAAAGAGAAGAAATGTGAACAAAAACGATCTTTCGAAAGTTAAGGCAGCAAATTGAAAGGACTTAATAAAGAATGTGCAAGGACCTCTAAAGTTTTACTCAATTCTGTTAACAGCCTCTGTGGTTTCTTATTTTAGGTTCGAAGATTCCTTCATCACTCTCTTTTCTTCAATCTAGAACATTGTATTAGTCAAAAACAGATTTTTATAAATCAACTGTTTGCTTAAAAGCATTATGGACTGGAACAATAGGAAAGTTTCAGTAGTCAGTACAGCTGTAATCATACTTATTACGCCTTTGCATATGGATGGCCATTTAATTTTTTAGCTAATTTCTATCGTTTATTTTGCAGCTCAAGCATGGAGAGTTTTGATATGTGATGGTGAATGCGGTCAAAGGATTGTATTTGTATCTATCATGGTAAAGTACTATCTAGGATAAACGAATGACAGTATTTGTTGGTAGAATAAAGGGTCAGAACTTCCCAGCCAAGTTTGCTTGGTGATCTTTCTTTCTTTCAATACTTGTGCTTCTAATTTGATGCTGAGGTATGCTTTCTTCTTTTGCAGTGATATACCTATGGCTCAGTTCATTATCAATATGAATGCTTCATTGCCACAATCACAAAAGTTCATCATACATGTTTTGGACAATACACATCTGTTTGTTCGATCTGATATGGCTGGAATGATCCGCAGTGCTATTTCAGATTTCAGAGATGCAAATATATATGAGAAGCCTGCTTAGTGCTGTTTGATGAATTCAGCCATTCCGAGATGCCTTGTTACCATGTACAATAATTCCTAGTAAAGAAGTTTACCAATTTTCGAAAAACGAACATATAGTATGTCTCCTGTTGTTCGTTCTGAAATGACAGAGGTACATATGGAAAGACATTTGTAGTTCAACCTTCAATTCGTCTGCTGATTTCAACATAAGCCCTTTCTTATGTGTTGTAAACAATTCGTCAAACATATATCAATATCATGATTTCAAGAAGTTAACAGAATTATAAATTAGTATAAAGTTGTGCACTCACTTTTTTCAAATTCTAGATACGCCTCTAAATATTTGTTCTTATAAACAACTTCAAAGACAGAAAATACCCAGAACCAAACAGAGGATGTATGAGATTCTTCTATTGCCTCAGTTTCAATGGAAACAGCTTTCAGCCACTGGGAAATATGAAGATGGGAAACTGGATGCCATTTTATCTATTGGAAGTTGTGCAATTTGAACTTTTTATGTTATATATTTTCATATAAACATAAAAACAATAATACTGCTACTAGTATTTATAGTAACACATTTTCAATCTCAAATTAATAAATAAAAAAAATATGCGCATATGACAGTGGCGTACTTAATTATTTTATAGGCAATTAGGGAAATCAAATTTTAATAAAAAATTAACAACTCAATCAGTATAAGAGGCATTCAAGGGCGTACTATCACACATAACAAAGCATAGGCTATCGCCAAATTTTCAACATCATTATTACTCGTTCAACTTTCTTCTTTGAAACATCAAAATAGCATTCACATAACCACTTAACTACAGAAAACATAGATCGGTTTATTTATGAGAGATAAGTAGATTGATTTCATTAAACAACTGAATATCTAGTCCTCTAAGCTGTAGAAGTTTTGGCAAGTGCTCCAGCCTCAGTTAGCAGAGGAACAAGCTTCCCTTCCCTGTGCAAGGCAGTTGTGGCTGCAATTAAAGAAAATTAACTTCAGCATAAATTCGAAAAGATCAATGTCTTATTATGATGGTTATTTCTAGGAATTTTAACAAGGGGAAGTCCACATACCGTCACAGCCACCAATGTGCTTTCCGCCTATGAAGACGTTTGGCACAGTTCGCTGACCAGTCCACTCAGCCAGTGCAGCCTGGATCTCACTTCCATCCTCTACATAATCAATACAAATATTAGATTTAACGAACGAGAAATAGCACAAAGAAAACTTCACCAATTCACTCAAGCAGTGAGTACATTTTATAGAATAAATTCACTTTACACTGAAGAATATAAGTAGTTAGAAACTATGAACAAGAAACAAATATATGTCGAGGAACGTTATCGATCAGAGGAAATACAACAAAACTGAACACTGAAGGTTTCCATTACATTTCTGCTATTAACTTAATCGATTTCCCCAATCCCCTTGCTTAACTAGCCAAATGTAGAACAAATCAATGATAAATTTGCATAACTATAGAATATGCTCCAAACAATAAGAAGATGCTACTTCTTCTCACATAATTAAAACATGAAACCCAACTTAACAGTAACTCATCTTATTGTAACATTACAGCTCAAACTAGAGCTTCATGACTGCTACTATCCCTTAAAACAAACACAAAAATATAATTGAAACTGCAATCTCTTAACCAGTCGAGACAATACAAAGTTCAATTTACAAAAGAAATAAATCCTGTTAGAACGAAGGTGTATAGATCTTGTTATCTCAATTCAATCAAACAAACAAAACAAAACTGAATTGGCTAAAGTTCAAAATAACTGTAATTGCTAATCAGAAACAGAGGCCTTACTTTCAGAATCTAACTCAACAGCCTTGAAAGTAGCACCGAGCTTCGACAACAAATCCTTGACGCTAACGCAGAAGGGACAATACGTCTTGCTGCAAATTCAATTAACAATCATTTCAGAGCAAACAAAAAAACTAATAACATCAAATTTTACAGAATACAGAAATCGAGATGTAATTGCCTGAAGACTGCAACTGGATTTCCAGAAACGATTTCCTTAGCTTTGGCAAGTGACATCTTCAATCGATTTACTTTTCAAACCCTAGATTATACAGGAAAACTCCTAATTATTATTTTTTAGATAACAATGCGCTCTATAAAATGACGAGGATGCGCAATGTCTTACCGCATAAGAAAGAAGTGTAAAAAGACAATATTACCCAAAATGAAATGGGCCCACAGGATTTTATTAGACCGTGACCGGCCCATTAACAATGACTCTAGATAATGGATGGACCCGGCATTGGCTTCGTCAACTCGTTCCCACACAAACGTAAAAAAACTTCTCCCTTCGTCTCAATTAATATAATATAATATAATATCGTGTGTCTTTACGGCGATGAACCGATTAGGATCCACAATTAAATTTAACAAAGAAAATAATGATTTAACCAAATTTTGAGCCACTGATTTAGACAAAGAAATAAATTATAGACAACAAGAGAACAAACCTGAGTAAGCTCCGTCCAAATGATGATCATCGTTTGCTGGCCTCACCGGAGAAGAGAGGAGTGAGGGTTGTGGCAGAGAGGGAGATGAAGAGAATGGTAGGGTTTGGTGTATATAGGGTATTTTTTTAAAAATAGGAAAGAGATGTAGATTTGATCTTCGCCGTTGATCTTGTTTGGATGGACGATTGTGATTTAAATAGGGGTGAGATGAACGGTTAAGATTCAAAGATGAGATTTCTCTGATTTTGGATTTGAAATTGACTATAATTGAAATCAACAAATTGCTACAATTGATATGGAATTGAATATAAAAGGCTAGAATTAGAATTAATTGGATAGAAGAAGCTATGATTTGAAATTGGCTATAATTGAAATTAACAAATCGCTACAATTGATATGGAATTGAATATAAAAGGCGAGAATTGGAATAAATTGGATAGAAGAGGCTACGATTTAAATAAATTAGAGGAAGACTAAATGAATTGTAATTTAACTAATAACATACAACCTGTTATAATAATAATAATAATAATTTTCATATAAAATAAACACACTTCAATATATTAGATATTCAAATAACTAAGTAAATTAATTATTTCAAATTTAGCAACCGATAATAATAATAATAATACTAAACATTTTGTAAATTATGAATATTAAAGTATATAATTACTTAATCAAATATCAATACGAAAAGGGTTATAGGTCGGTCAAAAATGGATGTCAACACTCCCTATTTATGTGACACATGTGAAAATTCGAGAGTTAATTTAATTTTTAATATGTTTTAAAGTATTTTAAGTTGTGATTTATAGTACACTTAACGTAGATTTCAAATAATGTATGTTACTCCATTTATCCCAATTGATGTGTGAGATTTTGAGAGTTCATCACATTTTAATATGATTTCAAATTTTTTCAGTCGTTAATGTAGTACGGATTAAATTTCGAGAGTTAACCAAATTTATAATATTTTAAATTGATTTTTAGTAGTACTATTTTGTAAATACATAACATGTATAAAGGAAAATATTAAAATAAAAACAAATTAAAATGGATAAAATACGAAAGATAAATCGAGGAAGTTGAGGGAAAGGGCAAATCAGTCATTTAACCGATGACCCTAAGCTACTCAATATTTTTTTTTGGTTTTCCACCCGGTGTCTGGAGCCCACAACATAGAGTAAAAAAAAAGAGAAAAATATTAAAATAAAATAAATTAAAACAGGTAAAATACGAAGTATGGATAAAGGAAGTTAAGGAGCACGGCAAATCAGTTAATTGATCGGTTGACTCTAGCTCCTCAACATTCACTCTTACAATTAGGGGTGTCAAAAATGAACCCAAACATAGGTAACCCGCCCAACCCACCCAAAATTTTAAGGATTGGGCTCAAGATAATTTGTATTGGGTTCAATCTCAACTCATTCAAGCCTAACCCATTTTAAGAGAATCCTCAATTGAGTCCAATTCAATCTCCAATTTCAACCCGTTTTAAAACTCTTTACTAAGATATGTTCCTATATTAAATGTATAAATTATTATCTATTTAACATCTTTAGGATTTATCTATCCATTTGTTACTTTTTAAAAAAAAAATCTTGAGTTAAAATTCACATTGTGATTATAAAAGTTAAATATCACTATGTTAAAATTATTGAGATTAATCGGGTCAAATTGGGTGGGTCAAGACCCAACCCATTTTTTAGCCCATTTGAACCCAATCCATTTGAGCCCAAACTAAACTTGGGCGGGTCAAGACCCAACCCGACTTCTATTTCAACCCATTTGAATATCTCTAATTTCAACTCAACCCACCCATTTGACACCCCACTTACAATATAGACTAGATACAAAAGCCCAGACCCAATATATACTAGTTTAGTTATTTTTAATTTATGTGATACAAATAAATTAAAAGAGACAATTAATTTTTTAAATGTTTTTGTTATTAATTATTTTTATTCTATTTTTAACGTACTTTTCAAATAACATATGTGGCACGTGTGATATTTTGAGAGTTAATTAATTTTTTAATAAATTTTAAAAAATATTTAAGTTATTAATTGTTGTGATTTATGGGGCACATGTGAAATTTTGAGAGTTAATCAATATATATAAATATTTTATGTACGTAATTTTTAAATAATATATGTTGTTTCCCTTGCCCAATTTATGTGACACATGTTAAATTTTGACAGTTAATTAAATTTTTAATATGTTTTTAAATACTTTAAGTTGTGATTAATTGTATTCTTAACGTAATTTTTAAATAATATATGTTTTCATTTTGTCCTAATTTATGTGGCACGTGTGAAGTTTTAAGAGTTAATCACATTTTAACATTTTTTTCAAATATTTTAAGTTGTTTATCATTGTGATTTGTGGTACTCTTATGTAATTTTTAAATAATATACTTTACTCCCTCAATCCCAATTATGTAGTATGGTTGAAATTTCGAGAGTTAATCATATATATACAGTGATTTGCCCTTCTCCTTCAACTTCCTCTATTTACATTCAGTATATTTATTTGTCCTGTTCTCTTTTTTTATATGTTATGTATTTACAAAAATAATATAATAAATTAACTTAAATTATTAAAAATTTAATTAACTATTGAATTTCACCATATTACACAATTGAAATTGAGGGAGTAAAATATATTATTTGAAAATTATGTTAATATAGTATAAATCACTTATATAAATTGAAATAGATGAAGTAACAAATATTGGGCATAGACTCTTTGTGTATAGTCTTCTCAACATTCTCAATAGTACTCTCAACGTAATTTTTAAATAATAAATGTTACACTCTTTGTCTTAATATATGTGGTATATGTGAAATTTCGAGAGCTAATCACATTTTAATATGTTATTTAAATATTTTAAGTTGTTAATTATTGTGACTTATAGTACTCTTAACGTAATTTTTCATAATTTTCAAATAATATATGTTACTCCCTGAATTTCAATTATGGTGTTAAATTTTGAGAGTTAATCGATTTTTTTTAATATTTTAAGATATTAATTATTGTAAATTTTGTAATTTATAGTGTTATTTTTTAGCAATCTATAAATACATATTATATTAAAAAGAAAAATAAGACAAATAAATTAAAATATAGAAATTATTAACTATAAATAGAAGAGAAGGGCAAATCGGTCAATGACTGACTGACTCTAAGCTCCTCTATTCGCTTCTATATAATAGAAGAGTATTTTAAGTTCTTCATTATCGTAATTTATAGTAATACTTTTTAATCTATGTTACTCTCTATTCCTAATTTATGTGACACATCTGAAATTTCGATAGTTGATCAAAATTTTGATATGTTTTTTAAATATTTTATTTTGTTAATTATTGTCATTTATAGTAGTACTATTTTTTTTGGTAATTTATAAATACATATTATACTAAAAAGATAAGAAAAATAAATTAAAACTATGAAATTATTAAGTATAAATAGAGGAGAAGAACAAATCGATCAATTGACTGATTGACCTTAAGCTCCTTTATTCGCTTCTATATAATAGAGTAATATAGAATAACTATAACTATAATAACTATTTTAATAGTATCTATATTTCACCGTTTCCTAAAGCTAAAGAGAGCATTGATAAGTCCAATACTCATTACTGATAATGTGAATTCATAATTAATGAGTCAAACATGAATCTCTCTTTTCCATTTCGACAGTTAGGTATGAGGGAAATATTTTTAGAAAATCATTTTTTAACTAAAAACATTCCTACATAATTTAGACAAATCATGTAAAGCGAGGGTAGTGAGATGAAAGTCTATATATATAATTTATGGAATTAGATGTAAAAAAGAGGTGAATTGAGGAGGACATATCACATAATTATTAAATGATACTTGTAATTTTTTATTATTATTTTTATTAAGATTTTTTTTTTTCCAAATTTTAAAGCAATTTATTTTAATCAACTAAACATAAAAACATGAAATTATTTCATTCGAATCGAGCACGTCGTTCACTGATTGCCAGATGCATTCATGCAAATTACATATTGATAAACGTGTTGAGTTTTGACATCATCACTTGTCAAACGATTTAGTTTAATAATTACTTTCTGTACTCCTTTTTACTTGTTAAATATTTTCTAAAATTTGAGTGCACCACTCAAAGGGAAAGAGGGAAAAAGTATAATTAGTGGGAGTTGATTCCTAGTCTTATAGGTAAGGAACTCAATTTTCAACCAAATGCACTATTTAATGTTACATAGGTGTCAGCTGATAATACTATGCCAATTTTAGAAAAATATATACATAAAGACCACAGTTCATGTGCCTTGTATTTTTACCTATAAATTCACATATGACGGTAGTGTGTTAACTTTATTAATAAGGTGAACTGATATATGATAATGATCTGTATATTACGGAATAAAGTTCCAAATGCAACAATGATATGAAATTATTACCCGTAATGTCCCCTATGAGATATATATATGTTAGTTTTATGGCCCATGTGTGTTAGTTTTATGGCCCACATTAATATTGCTTTGGTTTAATATTTAATTACTAACTAAATTCTAATTGGATAAATATGAAAAGTTTATTTTGGTTATAACTCCCCACTACCTACTTTGATGGAAAGTGGGAATTAACTGTTTGGTCCTTTCTCTACCTATTAAAAGGGAATAACCTACTCCATCAATGATATTCTGAATACGCACAAGGTAAGGAGAGAGAAAAGAAAAAAATGGCTTCTTGTCAAGAACAAAGAAAATACTTCTGCTCAATTCAAGTCAAGATTATGATGGCTGATTCGGATATGTATTCTTAAGTGAATTACTATAGTAATAGGTTTATGTGAAAATCATGTAGTTCCACAATCCTGAATTATTGATAGGATTTCATATCAGTTTGTTTATGTACACAATCTCTTAAATCCTTATATGTGGTATCAGAGCACAAGTTCATGAACTAATGATTTTTCATTAAGATTTATGTTTCTTTCAATTTTATGAATCCTATTTATGAAGTTTTAGGAGTCATAAATACTACTCCCTCCGTTTCAAAAAGAGTGATCTGGTTTGACTTGGCACGAAGTTTAAGAAATTAAAAAAGACTTTTGAATCTTGTGGTTCTAAATTAAAATTATGTCAAATGTACAAAATTGCCCTTAATCTTGTGGTCTTAAACATGTCACGTGGAAAATAAAAAAGTAAAATGTTATCAAAAAAGGAAAGAGGTCATTCTTTTTTAAACTGACTAAAAAGGAAAGGAGGTCATTCTTTGTGAAACGGAGGGAGTATTTATTACAGATATGAGTTTGAATATGTCAGGAGACTACTTTATTTTACAGTTCCAGTAATATATATACTGATGATGGAGGAATTTAAGGTGATAAACTAAAGAAAAAGAAAGCTGCCTTAAAGATTCTTTATGTGGGTGAACTTAGCAATTCTTAGCTCTGATATGTGTTTCTAGTAACACTTACTCACTAGCAATTTTATTATGAATTTTAGTCATTATGTACGACAAAATTAAGTTCTTCTTACAAAAATCACGAAAAAGTTTTAAGACTTTTATTATGTAAAAATAACACTGCTTGAACAGTTTGGAACTATATGTGAGATTAGTTAATCATCAAAGTGGTCTAATCTTTAAAGAATTAATTCATAATAATAATGATAAATGATTAAATAGGGCTGGACATAAATATCACAAAACCGAACTACCGAACCGAATCGAACTTTTTTATATATTTCAATTTCGGTATTTTGATTCGGTTTTTGATATTTGATTTTGTATTTTTTTGGTATTTAGTTTAATCGAAATATAGTATTAAATTAATATTATATGAATTATTAATATTAAATAATAAATATTATAGGCTAAATTTAATTAGGTTAAGACTTCTCATCAATTTTCACTCAAATTTTAAATTTCCCACTGCTATGCCGCACCTTCCCAGTCCCACTTCCCAAGTCTCACGACACTTTCCCTATTTCCCACTTTTCGGCGTCGATCAGCAGGCCAGCAGCCGATCACCGTGACCACCAGCACTACAACAGGTCAACCAACACTCCAACAATAGAAGCAGCCGACCAGTACTCCAGCAGCAGAAACAACCGACCAACAGCAGGCCATCACTTCAGCAACAACCAATGAGAAGTGTAATTCAACAACAAAAAAATGGTAAAATTTAAAAAGCCCACTAAGCAAGCCCTAATGAAAAACCGAACTAACAAAAATCGAACTGAAAAAAAAAACTGAACCAAAATAACAAAAACCGAACCGAACCTAATTATTTCGGTTCGATAATTGGTACACCTATTACAAGAACTGAAAACCAAAAAAATTGAATAAAAAACCCGAAATCGAGCTGAATTTGTAACACCTCGCTAAGTGAAAGAGCTAGAATTAGAAAAAATCAATTTTGGAAAGAATGAAAAATCTAGAAATTTGTTTTAAGTTATGTTAAGCTTGAGTTTTGAGTCAACTTCAAACGACCATAACTCTTAGATTGGGATGAGTTAGGTGTGATACTAGATACCGTAGGAAAGATCTTTGAATTATCTTTCCAACGCCGCCAAGTTTGCTCAATTTTGAGTTCATATGATGGAGATATGACCATTCAAAGTTGGGATATCTAGATAAAGAAAGTCAAAACCGAATTTTAGGAGGGTATTATGGTCTTTTCACTACCAAATTATTTAATTTCGTTTTTGGTAATTAAGTTGGGGTCTAAACTGATTTGGTTCAGTTTACGCTTCATCAAAATGAGTTCGGGTTTTGAGAAAAGAGAAAAGAAGAGGAGAAAAGAAGAGGAGAAAATAAGAGAAGAGGCAAGGTATGTGAGATCACATAGCGTTGGGTTAGTTCACACACGCGCCAAACATGATTAAATTCAATGTAATTGTGTTCTTGAAAGAAAAGTTTATGAGTTCTTGATGTGTTTTGTTTGAATCTTGATTGTTGAGTTTTGGAGGAGTTCTTAAGGTGATTCGATGAGATTTAAGGTTGTTTATGAGTTGTTTCTTGCATATTATGGTTATGTATTCGAATCTTAGCGTTTGGGAAAGGAACCAATCGAACCTAGAGGGTTTAGAGTTGAAAAACGACCAAGAAAATTCGTCAAAAACTGGGGAATGAGGGGCCGCGCCACTCAGAGCTCCCCACATCAGACTCTGAAGTTTGGCCTCAGGGGCGCCACACTAGCCAATGCAGCCCAAGCCAGGCTCTGTAGTTCAAGCTCTGGTTCCCCACACCACTAAGTGCGCCTGGGTTGCCAGGCCTTCCACCCTCCCTCACTTCTTTCCGTTTGAGTTCCTAGCAACGTACCTAAGTTTTCTAATTGATTTCTACACTCTATGGTACGTCTAAACATCATGAAATCATCCATAAACATGCGATCATGAACCTTGAATCCATAATTCAATTCAAAGAAAATTAAGAGTTAAGTCAAGAGAAGTCCAAAGAGTTTTCCAAAAGTCTTTTACAAACGTTTTAACTTTGTTTTAAGGCTTGAGTTTTGAGTTGAGTAAAGAGTAGAGTTTGAAGTTCATTTCTTCAAAAGAATATATCAGGACTATGTATTCCCAAAGAGTAGATTTTTTCACATTTTAAACAAGAGAGGAAACACCGATTTCCAAGAGAGCATTTGAGTTAGTTTCTGAGTAATTATCTCAAACCATAGAAAGAGTTTTTGTTTTAAACATATGAGCTAAGTATTTTTGGAGTAGTATTGAGCACCGATGTGGGGACGAGTTTATAACAACTCAATGTCTCCACAAACCATGTAGCCAACGTGGGTAGAAAATGGTCATACTTTTTAGATGATTCCTTAGTGCTTTTTAGCATAGACTAGTGGATCCACTTAGTTGAAGTGTTCTATATCCCGACAAGTTATAGGACAGTTCTGGTAGCGTGGGCGAGACGTTGTATCATCACATTAGCTCATAGTGATGGTTGTCTATTATAGAAACTTCCACAGAATTATATTACTTTATTATATATGTATATTGAGTTGTTTCTTACTATTTTAAATGCTTTATATAAACTACACCTTTACTGTTGTTTTATTTAGCATTTAAGGTGAGTATCCATGAGTTGAGTAAAGCTAAAGTAAGTGTTCTTTTCAGATTCATTTCAAGCTTATTTCATGTTTAGTTTTCCCTCGCATGCTCGTACATTCAATGTACTGATGCCATTTGGCCTGCATCGCTTTATGATGCAAACACAAGTAATCAGGATCAGCACCTAGCGCCTCGTTGATCAGCACCCAGCACCTCGTTGATCCAGTTGAGCACTCAAAGTTAGTTGGTGAGCCTCATTGCTTTTTGGAGGATTCCCTTTTTATTGCTTTGATTAGTTAGTTCATTAGGATGTCGTGGGTCTTGTCCCGACTTCCATCTCAATTGTTAGAGGCTTCATAAACAGTTAGATATGAGTTCTTTAGTCTTAATATTTCAATTGTTTGATTTTAAAGACTTGAGTTGCCATTTTTTGCTAAGTTGAACGTTATTTATTAAACATTCTCAATTTATCTATTCAGACAATTTATTTAAGATTGTATTTGGGTACATTTTCTGTTGAGTAAGTCTTTCGCTGAGAGTCTAGCCAGGCCAAAGGTTCGCTTGGGGCCATCAATGGTTCTCGAGTGCCAGTCCCACCCAGGGTGTAGGCTCGGGGTGTGACAACTTGGTATCAGAGCCCAGAGTTCAAGAGTCCTAGTGAGTCTATGAAGTCATGTCTGTAGAGTCCTAGTTATCAGTGTGAAGCGCGCCTGATTTCACGTATCAGGACACTTCTTCCAATACTAAGTGCCAACGATCGTTAATCAGTAATATAATCCTACTATGTGAGTTGGGGTCGAATCCCACAGGGAGTGGTTTGTGCTTAAGATTCAAGAGCCAAGTACAAATATGTTCAAGTCAATCATAGGTAAAAATATTTACAAATAAACACATATTTCAAATTTAGGGTGACACAAGTGTCAAGTATGGGGGGTTTTGATTGTAATTATCAACTACTACTACAACAATTAACACTAAAGAACAAGTAAAGAGATGGGTTCTTGGGATGTGATTGGATTATAGGCTAAGGTAGACAAATGGGTGATTGCAACTGATAGTAAATAGCTGTAAATCAGTGAATAAGCTAGACTTTAGTGGGGATAAACTTTCTCTAGAACAATTTACCTCAAATCAAATTGGTTTCTCTCGAAAGCCAATGAGCAACAATTAAGAACATCCTTCGCTTTAGTCCATTCACTCTCTCGAGCTGAATGTGTGGAAAAGGGTATAAGATTCACTCTCTCGAGCTGAACCCATGACAAGCCAATACCCACAGACCATCAAATCAGTAATCTTGATTTTAAAACCTCTCTCTCGAGCAAGCCAAAAACACGAAGTTAGAATTGCATTTGCAACTACAACCCTTTAAATTAAACAACAATTACTGATTGAAATCACTTTTAAAAAACATTTAAACTATCAATTAACAATACCCAGCAATTAAATCAACCCATAATCACATAATCACACCCCAAGAATTGGAGTTTTAGCTAGACATCATAAAAAGATAGAAATCGTTACCAAATTGTGTTTCTATCAATTGGGTAATATTAATTTCGTCTTTACAAAGTTCAAGGTTGAAGAATCTCAAAGACTCACTTCCAATTTCTCAAAAATGGAAATATTCAAATCTTCAAAGCTAAGAAAAATATTGTCTCAATACTCTTAGTTCCAAACTTTAAAATGAAAAACTAATTCGAATCAATAATCCCTAAACTAAAAATTTAAAAATGTATTTCTAGTTGCCAAAAATATGCTGCGAAGGACCATTTGGAGCAATAAGTCGGGATCGCCGAATCACTCGGCGATTCGCCCTTTGGTCTATTCCATCGCCTTTTTACTTTTGCCTTCAACATCCTCAAGTTCTATAACTTTGGGCGATCTAGCACTGAATCGCGAAATCGTTCGGCGACAAGCTGACTGCTCCATTCCATCGCCGACTTGATTTTCTCCTTCAAGGCTTGACACACTGGAACATTAGGCGAGATCATAGTCATTCGGTGACTCGCCCAATGGGTTAGGCGATCACCATACCTTCTTTTCTTTGTTTTTTCAGCTGCCTAGTTCCTTTTTGCTCATTAGTGTCCATGCTTTGTTCCTCAATCCAAATACCTAGAAATCAAGGATTTATATCAGTTATTGGCACAAAATAAGCATTTGAGGACACTAAATCCATTAAAATAAAGCCCTAAATGAGTCAAAATTGTGGACTCATTAACACCCCCAACTTAAACTTTTGCTTGTCCTCAAGTAAAACTTAAGTTCGTCAATTTAAAAATGATGTCTTAAACAGTGCTACATAAGATTCAATCATGAATGCACACAAAAAGACTCAACTTACTCATGCAAGGATCAATTGTGCACTTAAAGATTCAAATTATGACTCACCATTATCGAAGATTTTCAAGTTCACAATACTTGCTTCAAATGCAAGTTCAAGCTCAACAAAGGTACTCAAATGCCCTCACACAAAGAATGATTCCATATTCACATGATGGTTCAACAATTTATAGCTTCGGAATCACAATCAACACTCACACTAAAAAAGATAAACACAATGCATGACTTATAGGTGTGCCCGTATTTTCCAATCAACACTTGTTTCAGCTCACTCAAGATCAAAAAGGTCTTTTCAAGGCTTGTAACAGGGCTGAGTGTAAATGTATGGTCATTTAGGCTTCGTGACTGCTATTCTCATGAAATGTGGCGTGATCAACACTTTCTTTCCTTCTCTTCATCATTCTCATTTATACTCAGAAGTCACCCCATTATTCACTTTTCATGGATTGTTGGACACCCCATTTCTTTTTGCATTTTCACAACTTTATTCCACAACTTTTTCATTCTTTTTTTTTTTTATGGAGGGTGTAACACCCCGACTTTTCTAAACGTCTAAATTAACTCGTATCTTCGTGGAAAGACAATGAGGGTGAGTAATAAATTAAAAATAATGTGTTATGTGATATTTTAAGTGTTCAAGTGTTGTATCTCAAGGTTTGAAGCTAGGTAAGTGGCAAAATAAAAGTTGGCGAAAGTTACCGTAACTTCCTTTTTAAAGATTTATCTGAAATTTGGGTCAAATGTCTCGGACGTTTTCTCCCAATCTATTTAGAGTTATGGTCCCCACGAGCTATGAAATTGAACCTCTACGAGTCTAGTTTCCAACGCATCAAACCGTTTGTTCATACGACTTCAGAATAGAGAGATATTCGCATTTTCGTGGGACTGCACAAGCAGGCACGTGAAGTGGGGCCCTAAGTCGGTGGATTGTTACATATATCTTCTTCTTCGATCTTCTTCTTCATTTTTAAGTTAGAAACAAGAGAAATTAGAGAAACCCATTTCTAGGATCAAGTTAAGTATAGATTTTCTCGACTTAAGTCCTTGACGAAAGTTGTTCTACGCGTTGGGCTCATCATCGTGGCATAATTTGTTTTATCGATTGCGTAGCTTATCACACTTTAGTGTTGGGAAAACAAGAGTTTGATTATATTTGAAGGTTTTGATGCGTATTACGAAGCTAAGATCAAGGTAAGAACCTCATTTCATCGACTCTAGCTTTTATAAGCAGCAAATAACAATTTGCGACAGAAATACATATCTTTTATCGTACTGTCATGGTATCTTTTCTTTTGTGTGTTGATTATGGTCCTACCTTGTTGTAGTATTGAGGGAGTTATGAGTAAAAGTCGTTAGGCCACGTGAATTTAGCGAAAAAAAGGTATGCTAATGCTATTCCCTACTTACGGCATGTTCCTTGATATACTTGATATACTTGTAGCCGTTATTGTTGATTATTGGCTGCTTGAGTTGATATAATCCTCCCTTGTCGAGATTCTTATTCAGTTTGTAGCGTCCTTATGTTGGACACGACTTAGAGGCTATTTGTACATGTTGCTTATAACTAGATTGCTTGCTTTTAACGATTTGATTGTTATTATTGCCCTTGGGGATATTGTGGTTAGCTGCAGGAATGTGATTTATGCCTAGAAGGGCTATGTCCAGCCTACGGGGTTAAATGGATAACTAAAAGGGCTATATGTTGCCTACGGGGCTATATTGATGCCTAGAAGGGCTATGAGTTGCCTATGCGGCTATATTGACGCCTAAGAAGGCTATGGGCTTCCTACATGGCTATGTTGTTGCCTAAGAGAGCTATGAGTTTTCTATAAGCCATATTAATGCCTAAGAGGGCTATGTGATTGCCTACAGGGCTAGGGGACTATCGATAGGGGTATATAGACTGATTGGTACATTCCGGGTTTTTGGAGGCCTAAGTAGGTGGTCTTGTGTTATGTTTGTACCTGCCGAGCTTATGGGGGCTCTATTAGGTTGTTGTTTAATTATTTTTGATAAGTTATGATTTAGGAGAAGGTCAGTACACTTGTCTTATCCTTGATTTATTTATCGAATTATTCCAGTATATTAGGATACTTGATCATAGCCTATTGCCTTTCATACTCTGTACATTAGTTTGTACTGACGCCCCATTGCCAGGGGGCGCTACATTGATGCATGCAGGTCCTGACAGACGACTGAGTATACCTCCCAGCAGTAGGATTGACTTATATCCGGTTGGCTAGCCCCTTTCTTCTAGATCTGCCAGTGTTTGGAGGTTTGTTAGATTTTGTTGTACATATTTTTATGGGTAGGCTGGGGCCCTGTCCCGCCAATCGTTAATTCTCTTAGAGGCTTACAGACTAGTGTGTGGGGTTTACAACTACGTTATGGCCATGCTGGCCTAGCTTGTTGGTTTGCTGAAGCTTGTTAGTTGTGTGATGCATTGTCTTGTTATATACATGCTTTTAGTTTTGGTATAGAGATCATGGTGGCCTTGACGGCCCAATCAGGACTTCTGTGCTAGTTGAAAATTTCTTTATATGAACTCTTGGGAGTAGCTGTTTCTTTTGTAGATCTTTTGGTTTACTTGTTTGTTTTCTTAAATGCATGTGACTGCCATGCGCTAGTAGCAAATGGTTCAGCAGGGTCGGCTAGGGCCTGAGTTTTGGCCTTTGGAGCCAGTTGCGCCCCTTGAGTTTGGGGCGTGACTGAGGGGTTCCATCTTTCTCAAAGCCATGGGTCAAAAGGGAACTTCTTTGCACTTCTTGATTTACCTTCACTTTTTACCACACCCCCAACTTAGGCTTTTGGCCTAAGTTGGCTATTCACACAAACCACAAATCATGAGGATTAAGGGTAATGGATTAAGAAAGGTCACAATTTCATCAAGTTTCGTCCAAGAAAAGGTGCAAGACTCAAAGGGTGTTCAAGCGAAGTTCACACACTCACAAGGTAGGCCACAAAAAGAGGTATAATGTCAAATTGTTTCACACTCTTCAATGTTGTCTAAGATCATCTCAAGAGATTGCATCACTTAGTCAACCAGACCAATGGGGCAAATTCTAGGTGTCATCACACATGGTTCACGGTAAGCTCATCACACAAGGCATTGACACCAATGTCAAATAAGACTCGACACTTTTGCTAGTGTGCAATGTTCAATACAAGAGACTCAATTTGATAATTGGCTAGTCACAACGGGATGCAAAAAGTTCACATATTGTCTATGCAACTTCATTTGGCCTCATCGTAGCTGCACATTTATTTTTGTTCAATTATCAGCACTATTTAAGTCACGTTATTGATCAAGACCGATACTCAAATTTGCAAGAGAACAACAACATTCAAACACAAACAAGAGGTGGCACAAAAATTTTCGGAAGAGTCCAAAAATCATTTACAATTAACACAAGGAGCCACAAGCTCAACCATCTCACAAAAGGTGGGCCTCACCCCACCACAAACGAAAGCTATTTGTCCTCAAATGCAAGAAATAAAATATCCAAAAGTCAACAAGTAAGACAGAGAGGGAGGTAAAAAGGAATCCTGTCTAGGCAGTCGCTCCATCTATCTGGGCATCAATGCCCGATGTAGTGCTCTGGTCTCGGGCATCAGCACCCGGAGTCACCTCAGAAATAATGGGTCCATTAGGATCAGCTAAGAGTGTATTTGCCAAAGAAGCCTGCACAGCTGCATCGACCATGTCCTCCTCAGTCTCCGTAAGGCCTTTATAAGAAGCCTCATTAGCAACCCCAAGCATCTCTTCATCCGTCTCAGCCTCGGACTCAGGATCCGCCACCTCCTCAACTCTAACATCATCTCTGGTGGTAGCTGGAGGCATAACTGGCTCGACTGGCACATCAGGGATCTCCACCATCCCGAAAATCATGGACATGTCGGTGGACTTCAACTGGTCCACTTCTCTCCTCAATACAACAATGGTGGCCTTTAGAGCAGTCACCTCCTCGGTGGCCCCTTGTCCCTGCTCGCACATCGCTATCCTAGCCGCAATGGCATCAATAGTAGCACTCAGTGGTGTCACAACATCAACAAGGGCTGCCTGAATCATGCTCGGAATAGAGGCCTCAAGTGTGGCGGCACGACGATCGGCAGAATGGGCTAGCTGCCACATCTGGAGTAATGCAACCTGAGTGAGCGGGGTCCGGGAAACAACAACAACAACAGCTCTGGGAGGAAATGTAGTAGTAGAGGAACTAGGGGGGGTCAGAAGGAATAACACTGGATGTACCTGAAGGCCCAGGGGCCGGAGTAGGCAAATGTGCCTCTACATGTAATGTATGAGGATTAACAACCGGGGATTTATCCACCGAGGCTGCATTCTTCTTGTCCACTTGATCCTTTAAATATTCTACTTCGATCCTTTGGATATCAATGGAAGATATGGGAATCACTTCCACATCCTTCTTTGCATCTCTAGGAACCCGAGCCCATCTGCATAACTCGGTGATTAATATCAAAAAGGGGAGGGAAGTTTGGCGCTGCTTGGCCCTCATGACCATCTCCTGCGCCATAATCATCCCTAAATTGATCCTTGTCTCATCAATGATGCAACCCAGACAAGCTTCCTTGGCAAGGCAAAGAATTGACTCATTCTGGGATGGCATGATAGTACTGCTGATGAAGCCAACCCAGAACCTCACAGCTACATTCAGGTCTTTCTTTTCTATTGGAACCCCTGCCTCCAACCACTTCGGAGTGCCATCGAATATCGATGGGGCTAACCACTTCTTCATGCTATCCATCGTCTTTGTCCTGATCATATACAGGCAGTCATCTTTAACTCTCGTAATGCATTCTAGGATAGCATTGATGGTAGTAAAATCACACTGCACCCTCTTCCCCCTGACAACTACATAGTCAACCGGTTTAAATGATGTTGGTTGCTTCTTTCTTTGCGGTATCAAGTCCTTATAAGCAGCGTAGAACTCCCAGACCCAATTTGGAATATATGGGCCACATGGATTGGTGAAGATCTGTAATTTATGAGACTTCAGACAGCTCATAATCTCTAGGTACCTGTCAATGACCCCATTAGTTGATAACCTCTTCTTCTCTATGACTGTCCTCAGCCCCTCAGTCTTTAATATGTTCATCGAGTTGGGATGAGGACCTTGTACTGGTAGTGTTAGGACAACGGCCTGTGCTGGAGCTAGAGAAGGAGTAGTGGTGGCCTGAGGAGTCCTGATCCTAGACAGATCATTCATCTTTTTGGAACACAACTCTACTCTCTGTGCTGCTATCAGTTCATCATCCTCAGGATCTGAAGATGCAGCCTGCTGCTCCTGGTGCTCACCCTCACTCTCAGAAGTGGTGAGGTGAGTGGTATTGATGCCGTCACTGTCGGAGCTGGCCTCGGGTGACGCAGGTGCCTTCCCTTTACCTTTGTCTTTCCCACCAGATGTGGGAAGTTTGGTTGCCTTATTCATGGATGTAGTGACATCTTCGTTGATAGTTATCCCCTTAGCCTTCTTACGGGGTGACATGTTTCTACCAGGAACTTTCGGTCTAGCCATGTTTGCAAAAACAACAAAAAGAGTTAGAAATAATTCAATAAGATGCACAAAAAAGTAGTTGCAGACAGACTCGCCGAACCAGTCTGTGAGTCGCTGAATCTCTTTAGTGAGCTAGATCGGGCTTGCCGAAAGGATTGGCTCAAAAATCTCAGAAAAGTTTGGCCTATCGGCGAGCGAGGAATAGCCCATCGAAAGTTACAGTGCAATTAAGGGTCAAGGGCGCAGACAAAGGGCGATCAAGAAGGACTTTCAGCGAGTCACCGAGTGCATTCGGCGACCTCAGGCTTCTCGCCGAAAGTTACAGAACTAAACTTCACATTTAGCATGAAATTAAAGGCGATATGGGGAACTTCGAAGAACCGCCGAGTGGTTCGGCGAGCTTGACCCAGCTCGCCAAATGATCCAATGTGCCTACTTTTAAACCAACTCCTCAAATTCAACCCCGCAACCTCCAAAAACAAAATCAAAACATGCACCTATTAAATTAAACTAAGACCCATTACACCCATTCCCCGGGATACTCAGACTTCTCCCGGTTTGGCCAAATTTGGCCATTTGATGACTTTTGCCCTTAAGAATGACGTCAACTACTCCATCATTAGGCAAAATACGTCATTTGTCACAAATACATGCTACTTAGACTTCACCCGACTAAACCCTACAACATGCAAGCACAACCCCACAATTTAAAACCAATTTTAAGGCACAAAATCTCGTGAATTCAACAATAAAGGCATTACGGGCAAAATTATCAAATTAAACCAGGCACACGAGTATGCAAGCACAAAATCAAACATCAGAGAGGCCCAACACACATCACTAAGATAAAATTCAATTGCAAATGAGTACAAAATTGCTAAATTAAGATTCGGGGTTCGGAAATCCAACCTTAGATGCCGAATAATCAAAAGTTGAAATGCTAGGCGGCAAAGTTTCCAATTCCGAGCACACAATCAATGACTCAAATACGACAAAAACACAATAATAAGGAATACTAAAGTGCGGGTGTGAGTTTGGGAAGTTCAAAAGTGAGGGAAAATGAAAGAATTTGGAAGTTTAAACCTTTGGCCTTTATAAACCGTCCAGTTCTCACCCATTCGGCGACATTAGTTTTGCTCGCCGACCCACTCGGCGACACGCTGAGTGGGCACTTACCTCATCGAGTTTTAAAGGACCTCCAGTTAATGTGGGGGTCCAAACGACGGCCTAAGTCATGATCATCGACCTAGTCGGTGATTCGCCAATCAGCTCCTAGGCTCGCAGAGTTTTACAAACTCTAGTTTAAAAGTGTCTTAAGTCCAACGGCGATCTAAGTCAGGCTCGCCGACCTCTTTGGCGAGTCGCCAACCGTACTTTTAGCTAACCAATCTCTACCTTTCTTACACTTTCTACACTTCAACCTGCATAATCAACACACCGTTATTTCTAAAATGAAAATAAAGCGATAAACACTTGGGTTGCCTCCCAAGAAGCACCTTAGTTAACGTCGTGGCATGACTTACTCACTCAACCTTGATTGTGGGGTAGAGACAAGACAACACATGACCCGTTTGGGTCTCCAGCAGCTGAACAAATATGGAATAGGAAGCAGTCATCTCATTCAGCAGTGAGACATTCTCTTTTATCTCAGTCAACACTTAGTCGTGATCTTTGACTTTGTGAAGAATGAGAGAGAGTATCTCTTCTATTTGTCCACCCTCATACACCTTGGGTTTGATACATTCATGAGGGAATTGTACCGATCTTTCTTTTTGTTCGGTGCTTCCAATTCCAAGATCTTTTTGGCCACTAGATCCAGCTGAGTTAATAGTGTGGCCAAGATCTGGTCCTCCTCAGTCTCCTTGTTGGTCTTGGCCATGTGATCAAGGAGCTGGGCTGCTATTACATAGGGTAGTCGTGAGAGACCACCTGGAGACATTTGGTCGGTCACTCCTCTTTTTCCGGACCAAGACCTCAATAGAAGCAGTCCAATAACATGTTATCTGAGATTCCATGCGCTAGGCATTGCACTAGTAATGACTTAAATCTCAGCCACAACTCATGGATTGACTCACCCTCTATTCACCGAAAACTTAGGATGTTATCCCTAAGAATCATCATTCTTAAAGGAGAGAGGTCCATTTGGTCACCATTGCTACAAGACATCCTCATTTATGCTGCTCTAAACAAGTAACACGAAAACCAAAACTAAAAATAAGTTCAACTATAACTAACAAGAACAAAATTTAACTTAACTAAAGAATCTTAAACAACACCACTCCCTGGCAGCGGTGCCATTTTGATTTCACGTATCAGGACACTTCTTCCAATACTAAGTGCCAACGATCGTTAGTTAGTAATATAACCCAACTAAGTGAGTTGGGGTAGAATCCCACAGGGAGTGATACGTGCTTAAGATTCAAGAGTCAAGTACAAATATATTCAAGTCAATAATAGGTAAAAACATTTACGAACAAAGGCATATTTAAAATTTAGGGTGACACAAGTGTCAAATATAGGGATTTTGACTGTAATTAATAGGTACGATAACAACAAATAACACGAATAAACAAGTAAAGAGACGGGGTCTTGGGATGTGATTGGATTGTAGGCTAAGGTAGACAAATGGGTAATTGCAACTGATAGTAAACAATTTTAAATCAATGAATAAGCTAGACTTTAATGGGGGTAAAATTTCTCTCGAACAATTTACCCCGAATCAAATTGGTTTCTCTCGAACACCAATAAGCAAAAATTAAGAACAACCTACGCTTTAGTCCATTCATTCTCTCGAGCCGAATGTGTGGAAAAGGGTTTAAGATTCATTCTCTCTAGCTGAACCCATGACAACCCAATACCCATAGACTATCAAATCGGTAACCTTGGTTTTAAAACCTCTCTCTCGAGTAAGCCAAAAACACGAAGGTAGAGTTGCATTTGCAACTACAACCCTTTAAATTAAACAACAATTGCTGATTGAAATCACTTTTAAACAATATTTAAACTATCAATCAACAATACCCATCAGCTAAATCAACCCATAATCATATAATCACACCCCAAGAATTGAGGTTTTAGCTAGACATCATAAAAAGATAAAAATCGTTACCAAATTGTGTTTCCATGAACAAGGTAGGATTAATTTCGTCTTTACAAAGGTCAAGGTTGAAGAATCTCAAAGGCTGATTTCACGTATCAGGACACTACTTCCAATCCAAGTGCCAACGATCGTGAGTAGTAATATAACCCAACTAGTGAGTTGGGGTCGAGTCCCAAGGGAGTGGTTCGTACTCAAGAATCAATAGAAAAGCATAAATATGCTCAAGTCAATTATATTTAAAAATATTTACGAAGAAAAACATGATAAATTAAGGGCTGACACAAGTGTTAAATATCAAAAGGTGGGTTTGTAGTCAACAAGCAACTAAAAACAACAAATAATATGAAAGTACAAATATGGAGATGAAATTCTTGGGATGTGATAGGATTATGGGATAAGGTAAACAACTAGGTAATTGCAATTAATAGTAAACCGCTGCAAATCAGTGAATAAGCTAGACTTTAGTGGGGGTAAACTTTCTCTTGAACAATTTACCCCGAATCAAATTGGTTTCTCTCGAACACCAATAAGCGGCAATGAAGCACAACCTTCACTTTAGTCCATTCACTCTATCGAGCTGAATGTGTGGAAAAAGGTTTATGGTTCATTCTCTCAAGCTAAACCCATGACAACCCAATACCCACAGACCATCGATTCAACAATTTTGGTTTAAAAAGCTCTCTCTCGAGCAAGCCAAAAACACGAATTTAGAATTGTATTTGCAACTACAACCCATTAAATTCAACCACAATTACTGAACGAAATCACTTTTAAAAAACAAATAGACTATCAATTAGCAATACATATCAGTTAATTCAACCCATAATCACATAATCACACCCCAAGAATTGGAGTTTTAGCTAGACATAGTAAAAAGATAGTAATCGATACCGAAATGCATTTCCATCAACTGGGTACGATTAATATTGTCTTTACAAAGGTCTAAGATGAAGAATCTTCAATACCCACTTCTAATTTCTTAGAAATGGAAATCTTCAAATCTTCAAAGCTAAGGAAAAATGTCTCTCAAACTCAATTCTAAGTTCTAAACTTCAAAAACTGAATAATAATATGATTCCCTACAAAATCTGATACTAAGCTAAAAATTTAAACAAATATTTATAGTTGTCAAAAAGTGTGTTGCGAAGGTTCAGTCGGTGCAGTTAGTCGGAATCGCCGATCCACTCGGCGATCCGCCCTTTGGTCATTTGTATCGCCTTTTTGCTTTTTCCTTCAGCATCCTTGAGGTTCTGTAACTTTGGGTGATAAGGCACTGCATCGCGGAACTGTTTGACGACTCACCAACTGCTCCTTTCTATCGTCGA
>JAJOOH010006331.1:0-43754 GCA_029582605.1 Solanum gracilifrons | reverse complement strand
TCAAATATATCATCTCTCAACTCTTAATGAACCTATTTTTATGGAAATGATTAACTACATTCCCATAATATATGGCTATATAATCTAAAATATAAATCGTGTTTTTAATGTACTTAATTTTAAAACTATTCCATAACTTAATGTAATGCTTATTAGTTATAACTATCACATATTTAACTTTTACAGTGGATATACAATTTTTCAACTCAAAAATAATTTTTTTTTATAATTGAAGAGTCACTCTTCCTTTTTTATATATAAAAAAAATGTTTAGCTTTCTTAGATAACACTTAGAGGAGTAGAAGCGTAGAAATTTGATCAATATAAAATGAATAAAGAGATGTCATGTATTTTTGTACACAACTTTTAAATTGACCATTAGCATGAGAAATTTATTATTCAGATAAATATTTTAAAATCATTATGAAAAAAATTTGAAAATGAATAAATTATTTAGTTTACGCAAAATCTCTCCATTGAAAGAAAATAATAAATATATTTTTTTCATATATTAATTTGAGAGAGTATACCAACATATCTCTTAATTCTTTCAGTCTTATTTATTTTTAATCATAATATATTTTTGAAACGTTTGTATAAGAAATATATAATTATAATATTTAGTTTTATCAAAAATGTTATTCGATGATCGTGCGCATGCATTTATATGATTTGTTCCTTTAGTTATATAAAATTTTATGATATTAAGTACATTGCATGAAAAATATGATGATAATTATATTTTAATAAAATCCAAATGATGTAATATATTTGAACAATTAAATAATTTTTAATAATCTCCGCGCAACGCGCGGGCACGTATACTAGTATATTTATAAAAAAAAAGAACCCTAGGCCCGCCTACATAGCGTCACCACAAATCAGGATTCCCTTTTAAATTTATTTATTTCCAAAACTAGCCTTCTCTTTTCATGAAAAGTTGTGACTTTTATGAAGACTTGCGACTATTATAAAAAATTGTGACTTTTATGAAAGGTTGTGATTTTTTCTAACTCTGTTAAAGTTTCAGCAAGGATGATCGAAAATTGATCTTCTCTTTTGTCCCTTTCTACAGGTTTCTTCATATAAACAAAGAAAATTGATTTCAATTGCAATGCGGCATTACTACTCTTGGACCTCTCAGTGCACAACTCTTAGTGCTACTAAAATGGTTGATGGTTGAATTCATTACATATGGTTCTTTAGTAAACAAATCTTTTATTTCTGCAACTATTATTTGTATGTTTTTTTTTTAATTCAAATACATTAATTAAGCTTCTTATGAAGTGTGTTTCATACCTCAAAGTTTTCTTGATCATATTTCATGAAGCTTAATTTTATACTATAAGTCATAGTGATTCATGTATCTATTGCAATTTCTTTTTGCTATTTTGGTGACTTTTTCTGAATTATGTTCAAAATTCCAGGGAGGATGGTTGAAAATTTATCTTCTCTTTTGTCCCTTTCTACATGTTTTCTTCATATACTTTTTGGAAAAATTGCTTATGGGTTGTGCTATATTTGATAGCACACAACAACAAATATCTGATAACTCATACAGAACCAATGATGAAGTTTGTTAAAAGAACCAAAATGATTGCTCTCTTGCTTGCCACAGTTAGTATATTATTTTGATGGTTTTTTCTTAGGTACGAATATTTTGTATGCCATTGCACTATTCCTAGAATATTTGTATCGAGACAATTAGTCCACATCTTTTATCGTAAGTTAACAAATTTGTCATATTTCTTCTTCTCTTATTTTTGGGCATAATAAGATATCAAGTTTTCGTGAAACTAACAAATGTCCAAAATGGACTGTAAAAAAAAAAATATTTACTGGCAATAAATATGCAGGTTCACGAAAAGTGCTACAATCTTTACTGACATTAATTAATTGTCATTAGATTCAATGTTGCTATAGACTTTAGGGACCAATTGCCTCTATAAATATATATTTAGCGACAATTAAGCTATTAATTGTCATTAAAGATCTTTTTTTTAAGTGATAACTTATTCTTTTGATTAAGTTTTTTATTTTTTTGATAAAGAAGTAATAACTCTTTCTTTTGGCTTCTTCAATTAAATTTGTGAATTGTAAATTTGGATACAATCCGAAAGACTATCTTTTTGAAAAATATGTTAAGCAACATGACTTTTTCTTCTTGATTGTTAGGAAAGTAAGGTCATCTTTATTATTACTTTTGGATATTTGTGAGTTCAAGTGCTCACAAAATTATACTGTGAGATTTTAATATGTTATGTGTCAAAATTTTGGTTAAGAATATCCCATTGTGAACATTCAGATGCCACCTACTGCTTGGTCTATAATTGCATTAATTCTTTGTAACTGCATACTATAACCATAACAATAACTATGGTTTAATTCAAATAAGTTGGGGCCGGTGATATGAAACCTTAAAAATAGTAATGACTATATAGAGACAATGACAAAAAAACATTTATGATAATAACAATTTTAGGGTAATTTTTAGCATATACTTGATATGGCATACAATAATAAAAAAGAGATTGATGGAGGATCATGTCACGGCCCGAGCCTACACCCTGGACGTGGCCGGCACTCGAGAACCATTGTTGGTTCCCAAGCGAACCTTCATTCTGGCAGACTACAAGCGGAAGACTAACTCAAGCATACAAAGCTTAAAAACTGAATAAAAAATTATGGAACTCAATTACAAAGCCATAAAATAGGCAACTTAAGTCTTTAAAATATTTAATAAAATAAATGAACAAACTTCTAAAACTCTACAGTCTATCTATGAAGCCTCTAAATGACAAAGATAGATGTCGGGACAAGACCCACGACATCCGAACAATTGATATAACTAGAAGTAAAAGTGGAACCCTCCGAAAGCAAGGAGGCTCACCATAGCTAACTCGAACTCCATGTGGTATCAAGAAGCTCATGTTAATGACCTTGAATACTTGTATCTTCATCATGAAACGCTGTAGGCCAAATGGCTCAGTACATGAAATGTACCGAGCATGTAAGGGGAATTTTAAAGCATAACATAAGCTTGAACATGATAAAAAGGAAACATACTTACCTCTTTTCAAACTTACTCAACTCAAGGAATACTCAAGGATACTCGAAACTACTCAAACTTACTCAACTCAGAAGTACTCAAAGATAAGATACTCAACTCAGTAATAAGGTTCTCAACTCAGTGAAACTCAACAATAAGTTACTCGCACAATGAAGCAAAGATCAACTCAAGATACTCAACTCGAAGGTACTTAACTCAAGATACTCAACTCAAGATACTCAACTCGAAATACTCAACTCATGATACTCAAGGATAAAGCAAAGTAAAAGATCTAATATACATGGAAAGTTGTAAAACTGTAGATAGCAACTCAATGTATTGTAAAATACAATAATACTCAGTGTGTATATAAAAATACTATATAACTTTGGGGGAGTTTCTCTAATCGACAACTATCATTATGAGCTATGTGATGATACATCGTCTCGCCCATGCTGTCAGAATTGTCCTATACTTTGCCAAGGTATAAGACCTCTAAACTAAGTGGATCCACTAGTCTGTGCTAAAAAATACTAAGGAATCATCTAAAAAGTATGATCCTTTCTACTCACGTCGGCTACATGGTTTATGGGGGCTGTGAGTTATATCATCTCTCCCCCATATCGGTGCTCAATACTACTCCCAAAATATACCCAGCTCATATGTTTAAAAACATAACCCTTTCTCTGGTTTCATATTATTACTCAAAATCTTTCTTCTAAAAAGAGATGCTACTCACCTGTGCTAAAACTCTTTTGGAAATCTCAGTTTCCTCTTCTTTTAAATGTGAAAACATTTACTCTTGGAAATACATAGTTTCCATATATCATTTTTAGGAAAATAAACTCGACTCTACTCTTTCTCAACTCAAGTGCTCAAGTCTTAAAATAAGTTTAGAAAAAGTTGTAAAAGACCTCTCAAAATAAGTTTCATGCCGAATGATGGGCATGAACGACTCAATTCAAGGTTTTCAATAACCATGCAAAGAACTCGATACTCGGAATTCAAGAAATTCAATAATACTACTCATTTCAAGAATGCTCAACTCATAAGGTTCATGCGGAATTATGACCATAAACAACTCAACTCAAGGACTCAATGATACTCCTCCTCTTAAGATTTCTCGACTCATATGGTTCATGCAGAATTATGGGCATGAACTACTCAACTCAAGGACTTCATGGGTAATATGTAATAGTTACATGATTAGGAATATAATTTCAGAAGGGTTAGGAACTCAATACTCAAGACTTAGAACCTGAATATACTACTTCTCTCAAATGTACTTAATTTATAAAGTTCATAAGGAATTTATGGGTATGAACGACTCGACTCGAGGGTCTACATAACAATATGGAACTCATGTATCCGACTCTTCTCATTCTTATACTTACTTCCTCAAAACTTAGCTCAAATCGATAGTTGATCTCAAAATATTCACAATTGAACTCAAAGACTTTCTTGAACTCTACTCTTAACTCTCTCTTGAATGTGAAATATGAATTCAAGAGTTATGATTCATGATATGAAGAATCTCGTGATGATAAAGTAGACTCATGAATACATTCTCCTCATTCTCATACTCACTTAATCGAGTCTTGAAACAAGTTATTAGAAATTGTAAAAGACTCCTCAAAAGGACTCATAGAGACTTTCTCAAAAATGTTTGAAAGAACTCTCAAAACTTGACTTTCAACTCTACCTTGAATTTGATTTATGAATTCAAAGTTTTGATTTGTGATAGGAAAGATCTCGTGATGGTTAGGAGTGTTTTAGATAGTTAAACATGAGAAACGGTTGAAAAGCAATGTTTGGGGAGCAAGTCCGTGACGCGGAGATGAATTAAAATGTTTGGTCAAAATAATTTTTGAAATAGTGATGTCCGCAATCTCTCCGTGATGCGGCGAGAAAATTTTCACACTGAAGGAACAGGTCCGCGTCACGGACCTAGTACCTGTTCCTTGTCCGATTTTTTTCTTCCTCGTTTTCTAACCCCAATTCGCCTAAATTTAATTCTTTTTCTCAATTTCTCTTTAGATTCAGATACCCAATACATGTACCCAAAATCTAATCAAACAAAATTCTAAAATCAATTCGATTTCCTTAAGAACTCATCAATCTCATCTTAACTCAAAAACGGAAGCCAATTTCAAGAATACAATTCAAGAACATCAAACCTTCATCTTTCTAGAACGAATTTAATGCTGAAATTAACATGATTGGCGTGTGGGTGAACAAACCTAACACTATGGAAGCTTACATACCTCTTCGGGATCAAACCCATGACAAAAATCCGCGACAAAACTCAAGAACCTTGACGAACACCTTGATCCTCTCCTCTTCTTTTCTCTTCTCTCAAAACCATAACTTATTTTTATGAAGCGTAAACTGAATCCAATCAGTTTTGTCCCCAACTTAATTACCAAAAGTGAATTTAATTAATTGGGTAGTGAAATGACCATAATACCCTTCAAAAATCTGGTTTTGACTTTCCTTATATAAACAGCCCAACTTCGAATGGACACCTCCTTCATACGAACTCGAAATTAAGCAAACTCGGTGGCGTTGGAAAGATAATTCAAAGATCTTTCCTACAGTATCTGGTAGAACCCCTAACTCATTCTGAGCTAGGATTTATGGTCGTTTGAAGTCGTCCCAAAACTCATACTTAGCTTAACTTTGTCAAACTTTTCAAATTTGATTATTTCAAAAAAAAAATGGCTTCTTTCCAATTCTTATTATTTCTAGTTCTTTCAAAAAGTGAGGTGTTACAGTTCATAAGAAAGGAGTCCAAGGTCGTCCATTTGAATTTAGTTAATTATGATCTTGTATGGACGTGATGTTCCACTTTACTTGGGAGTGTTGTTGTTCAACGCTTTTTGGTCTCTTTTTTAACATCTGATGTTATTCTTTATAACTTCTTGGAATTTGAAAAATTTCATTACTTCTGACCAACTATTTGCAGGGAGATTTTCTTAGACTTCTTTATTATACTTAAAATCTCTATGACTCATAATTTTTGTATAACAAAAATGAAAATTAAAAAAATATAGCACCTTAAGATTTCGGAGGAACGCTTTACCTTAAGATAAAATGTTCTTGACAATGTAGTGTATGTATCGAAAATACGAATATCACCGAATGATCATATGTAAGCTTAATAAAAAAGTCCAATCCCTTGCGAAGCATGGGTAATTTACCTAGTATAAACTAATTGTCTATATACCGTTTGCATATTAAGAAACCTATTTTTTTGGTTAAAAGATATTCTTTGTATCAATATTTAAGCTGCTTTACTCACTATCATAAATTCATGATCAAACTTTCTCATACCATTCCCTTATTTTGAGAAAAAAAAATGCCAACTTTATAAAAAAAAAAACAAGAAGTATCATAATATAGGGTAATGAAATCTTTTTCTTAAGTCAAATAACTTTTAAAATTTTGACAATCTCATCACATTTCTAGCATTAAATTTTAAGTAGAGTTATTTGCATAGATAGTACTTGGTTGAATTTTTCTTCTTGCATAGATAATTACTTTCCCTACCTCAATTTACATAGTACAATTTAGTTTTAACAGTCAAAATTTATAATGTTGACCATAAATTCAGACATGAAATCTTCAATTTTTTATAGAAGTGCTAAAAATTGCTTTTTAAAAATTTCATTCATTGATATACTAATTTAAATAAATTATTTTTCATATAGACAAATGTATAATTAATGTTCGATCTTTATTTATGATGTAAATTATAATTACTTTCTTGAATATAATTCGCGCATCATGCATGCATGTTAATAGTAAATATTTATAACCTATTTTGATGGTAGAAATATAAAGATCTTGAATCTTTTCATATTTTACGGTCTCAATATAAATTTTTTCTTTGATTATTTTTTTAAAAAATTTAAAAGTTTCTTTCGAGACTTACTACAATCTCAATATCATAAGTAATTTTATTTCTTTGGATAGTAGCACATTACTTCACTAATGCTATACAAAACTTTAGATACTACCACACATTTCATAACATTGTCTATGTGGTGAACATTGTCTTCAAGGAGAAACTTATTGTATCATTGTCATAGTAAAAATCATTATAGGCAAAGCTTGTTTCTTAATTTACTTTTTCAATTAATATCTTCTTATTCTTCTTTTTCAATACCTGGAAAAATATATTTGACGTACAGAGGTACATATCAATGATAAATTTGTGCGGTCAAGAATCATTTTTTTCTTTTTCCCTTTTGGTTGTTCATAATAAAGCATACTACAATATTTGTGATGTATTAAAAGTACTTGACCAATGACCATTTATACCAAAATAAAATTTATTTCTTTCTCTCTCAAACATTCCGTAGAGATGAATTGTGACATTTATTCAATTATACATGAGCAGATCATTATTCAAAATTTTCACCATCTCTTGACACATTCATTTTCAAGAATGATTGATCATTCAAGATGTTTAGCACAAGTCGCATTCTCTTAAAAGAATTGACTATAATCATATGTGCATGCTTCATAATTTTCATTAGAAGTTCATTGTCATGCTCTAAAAAATTTCATATTTATATGACAGACCTCAACATCACTTTTGAAATGACAAGTGCACCACCACATTATATTTCTTTATTTTGATATTCATATGTTTAATCACAGAATTATCTTGTCATCTTTAAGAATTTTAATCTATTACTATCACATTCACTTCAAAAAATGGAGCCATATTCAATAAGACGGGCTTCACAATTTTTATCAAGAGCATATTGATTTACTCAGTAATCATTATATCATCAATATATTGCAATGTGACTTTAGATCATTGTCTTATCCATATAAAGATGTTTTAGGTCAAAATATGATGGGACTTGAATTCAAACTATTATCATTATGGTGCATTAGAACTTTAATTGATGTCTTCTCCTTTTGGTGCGATGAAACTTGAATGAACTGTCTTACCCTCAATCAATAACATTATATATAGTTCAAAATAAAATAAAATCCAGCCTTGAACCTTAAAATATCATCACTTTGTTATTAAAAGCACTGATAAATTTAATCATAATAACACTTCAAAAGATCATATACAAGTTTTTACCTTTACTTAATGAAACAAAGCTGATCTTAATAGGTGACTCTGAGAGTTATTTTCAAGTAAGTTTTTTTAAGAATTATTTACTTATTGGAAGACCAACAAATTGATTTTCAGCATTAACTTCATTAATTGCTAGTTAAAAAAATATCTTTCTTAAAGTGTAATTTGAAGATAAAGCAACTAGAGGTTAACACTAATCATAACAATAAATAAATTGATGCTTCAAAATTCAAAATTAAGCAACATTTGATAATTGGACCTAATAAAGTCTACAAATCAATATATTTTGTGGACCTCTAAAATTAGCATACTCTTTTTGCATATATGTATAAAATAGAACTAATAGAGTCATTATTATGAAGGAATCTTACCCCAAAATGTAACACCTCGGTTTTAGAAGGAGCTAAATTTGTGAAAGAACTAAATTGGAAAGAGTGAAGTTCAGAATTTTGCAAGTTACTCTTAAATTGTGAGTTTTGAGTCAACTTCAAACGACCATAACTTCAGTACAGGATGAGTTAGGTGACCCATGAGATATCAAATGAAAGATATTTGAGTCCTCTTTCCAACGCCATCGAGTTTCCTAAATTCTGAGCTCGGATGAGAGATATGACCGTTTGAATTCAGCCTGTCCCATTAAGGAAATCCATCTGAATTAAGGAGGGGTATTTTGGTCTTTTCCTTACCCCACTAGCCTAACTTATTTTTAGTAATATTTTAGGGGTGTAAACTGATTTAGATCAGTTAAATCAGTTTACACAATCCTAAACACGCTTAGGGGTTTAGAGAATTTCAAGAGGAGAGAAGGGAAAAGTTCAAGATACTTGTAATCTTCGAGGAATTTCGCCAAGGATTTGATCCTTACAAGGTATGTAAGCTTTCATAGTGATGGATTTGTTTACCCTCACTCCAATCATGAGTTTTTTTAGTTATTTTCGTTAACAATCCATATATTGATATTCTTGATGAGTTTATTGAAGTTTCGTTTTTGAATCTTTAATAGTGGGATTTGATGAGTTCTTGAGGTGAATATTATGAGTTTGAGATTTGTTTTTAGTAGTTTTTTGGTTACTTATGTTGGTTATTGATACGCTCAAATTACACCTCCCTAAAGAAGTATAAGCGATCGTTATCAAGTAAACAACCCAACTTGGAGGTTGGGATCGATCCCACGAGGAATATAGTTTAGACTTAAACTCAACTTAAAATTATATTCGTTTAGCCAACGTATTTCCAAAACAAGTAAGTAGGGGGGGGGGCATTTGTGAAACAAATGCTTGATTGTAGTTAAGTAACAAGTGAGCAGGATTCGAACTTTGTTGTTATCAATGAGAGAAAGTAACTAGGGTGTACGTGTTCCCCATAAGCTCATAACGCGGTAATCCTAGTAATAGTAATCCTTTCCTAGTGTATTACATGAAAATTGATAAGTTAGGTATCTCTAATTCCTTGGTCCGGCAACTAGAGAATTTCACCCTGCACCTTGGTCCGGCTACATGTGTATAATTTACTAACCCTTACCTTTACCTCATATTAGACATCACATCAATGTATGGCTTATTTTTCACCCTCGCACCAATTGATATTAGACTATTAGATGGTATCACACTAAATCTATGTTGATAATTCTTTTCTTATTAACTATCTCCTTGGTCCGGCAAGTAGCCACAAGGCGAGTTCTAACGTTTGCAACCACTAAAAAGACTTCTAAACGAAAGAATTATCAATGCATGCAATAACACTATTCAATAATTACTTAGTTACTATCCATACTTTGTTAATTGCTCATGGTTCCCACAACCCTAGTTGTGGATTTAGTTATCCATAATAGAAAGAACACATTTCATAGTTTTAGAAGAAGAAATCATGAACTTACGTAATGAGAAGAATAAACCCATACTCTCAACTTGAATTTCAAAGACAAAATCTTCAAAACGAACGTAGGAAATCAAGAATTGCTAAAATTTCAAGTTAATCTCCAAAGCCAAAAACTAGAATGAAAGTAATAAAGTCTAACCTCCAAAAATGAGGTTTACATGCCCTATTATAGAAAAACAAGTCCCAACTAAAGAGTAAACGAAATAAGGAAATAAAGTTTCTGGACGCGGTTGTAATTGACGAGACTGACCTACGGACCGTGGACTGACCTACGGTCCGTAGGCCCTTCCGTGGTTTGGGACTTAGGCAATTTTCAACTTTACAAATCTACAATCTCTCAGCCACAGTCGACGGATCAGCAGAACGGACGGTGACTCGATTCACAGTCTGTAGATCCTCTTTCATAGTTTCATACTTAGACTTTTGAAATCAGGTACTGGAACCACCTTCTCTGAAGCATTTTATGGAACTGCAGGACGGCCCGTAGGTCGATCTACGGCCCGTCACTTGTAACTGTGGCTCCACACTTCGTTAAGAATTCCTTGATTTTCCTCCAGGCCTTGCCCATCGATCTACGCCCTTCACCTACGGTCTGTAAGTCACGTCTGTAGGTGGCTTTTTCTGCAACATTTCTTCAGTTGTCTCCTAACTCCCACGTCCGAACTTATTTCCTGAAAACACGATAAAAACACATTAATCCCAATACAAAATGGCTCTAGACTTAAGTGAAATGTATTAAAAATACCGTAAACTCACGGTATATCAACACCCTCAACTTAAATTCGTTGTTTGTCCTCAACCGCCGCACTAAGACTCTAAACGACACTTGTATACAAGCAAGAATTCAAGCACAAGCAATCACATGGCTCTCTATCCCAACTCTCTTTTTGAGTGCAAATCTTTTCTCTTAGACTCAACAAGCTAACTCATGCGGATCAAAATATGACAAAGATCGACCAATCAACACACAACATACACTATCTTGTTATCACCAAGGTACCAACTTTCTAACAATGTAACTAGCGCCCTTACTTCAAACTAAATCCCTTTTTCACACATTGAATATCATTTTGAGTACAAGGATTTATTCAACACTCACGCTCAGAAGTAATTTCAAGTACAGTTAGTACTTAATACCATAGGCTTGCCCTTATTTTCACTGCTTAGACTGTCCAAACTAGTTGCTAGGATCACTATAGAAGTTTTCTTAGCTTGTAACGTATGCTCGGGGTCAGGTGTGTCACATTAAGGTACTTTGTAGTGACTTTCTGCCTCCTTGACATTACATTGGTTATTTACCTCTTCCTTGACCTACTTTTGGCAACTTTTCATCTCAATTTCTTTCCCTTAACTCTTTTCAACCAAGGATGCGACTTTTGACTTTATGACTCTTATTTCTCATTTTCTTCTTTTTCTTTTACTTTCTCTTCTTTTATTTCTTTTCACACTTTTCTTTTGCTTCTTTTGCACAAAGTCACATCCTCTTTCATACTTTTTCCTCTTTTCAACACGAAACTTTTTTCATACCCTTTTTTTCATTTGGTTTCCTTTTTCATAGCCATCCTCAACTTATGCATTTTGCATTAGTTGAGGTGCATAATGTCCGATGTCGGAACAAGGCCAAGATCAATGTAAATTTTGGGCTTAGCCACCCTCAACTTAGGCTTTTGGCCTAAGTCGAGGTGCACATGTCCAAGGAGGGACCGGGGCCAAGACAATGTTTTTAAGGGAAGGTGAGTTAGGTGAATCAAAATAATTGGTCAATTTTAGGCTCAAATAGTTGGATCAAAAAGGAATAATGCTACCATTTGGTTAGATCATTTTAGGCTTAAGTGGACTAATTTAAACAATGGCCTATGATCACTTCCTAACGTCTAGCCTAGATTATCTTAGCAGGACCAATGGGGCAAGCCATAGATCGGCACAAAACTGTTTTAACAATCAACCATTCTCACACACTCTTGGCACATAGTTTCATTATCAGATTATCCGGTTCAAGTTTTAGCTTATGTCATGAGATCAAGTTGGTTCTTTATCATGTCATACGCAAAGCCAACACATTCAACTCATTCTAGCCTACAGATTTTAGCACATATCACAACTTTTGGACAGGTATCATTTTTCATTTAGAATTATGCCATCATGCTTAATTATTTCTCATGCTTCTACACATACACTCCTAACACATGATGGTTCAACAGAAATTAAAGCAGCCTCTTGGGGAGAAAGAACACAGGCAAGAAAACCCCAAAGAGAGGATTATGAGTTGGGTTACTCAGACTTCACCCTATCACTCAAAATCCATTTACCCCACCACCAACAAAATATTGTACGATTGTCCCCAATGGACAAAAAGCAAAGAATAAAGGATCGGGTGAAGCAAACATGTGGCGCATAGCGCCAAACAACTCAACAAGCGGGTGGGTCCAGTTTTTCGAAACCCGCTGGAACAACACTTGGGTCACCCTTAGTAGTGCCCACATCATCTATCATAGCACCATCATTAGTGCTATCAGTCACTCTAACTGCACCATCAGTGGTGCTAAAATCATCTCCCACTGTAGTCATAACCTCAGTGATGGGCTTAGAACTTGAGGCTCCAAGAGCACTCTCACGAACCTTCTGCTGGCGCAATTCCTTATCTACAATGGAGGCTCTCCTAGCCTGCTCATTCTACTGGCACTCCCGCTTCTTTGCTCGAGCATCCTCAGTAGTGTCAGAAATGTGACTAGAGAGGTGCCTCTTCCCACGAGCATGGGTGGGCTCGGTCTGTGCTACGTCATCTCTGAATAAAGCATCAAGCAGTGTATCATTAGCTAATGCAGTAGGTGCAGACTCTGGCTCATCTGTGGGTGGGGCAGGATGGTATCAAGATCGGCCCGGAGACTGTCTAACTCAGTCCAGAAAGAGGATAGATCTATAGCAGGGGTTGGTCGCTCGAGGACTCTCAAGTTGAAGGCATCCAGGCGCTTATGAATGGCCTGGACCTTCTGGTCCATCATGGCCTCCATCCTAACCTCAGACTCTACTATAGACCGCTGCATCCATGGCCTCACATGTTGGAGCAGTGTGGCCATCTCAGCCTCCAATTTCTGAATTCGAACCAAGAGCACAATAGCAACTCATGAAGATGGGGTGGCTCTGGATGAGCTAGAGGCCCGACTGGCAGCCGAAGATGGGGAGGCCGGGGCATCATCAGTGTGGGCTGGAAGGGCAGGTCCCTCACCCTGCATCTGCTCCACATCAACCACTAAATATGCTCCTAATGGCGGCACCGTAATCTGTGGACCACGTCGCGGGGCAGGTACGTTGGCCTCATCCCGAATAAGGCTGATATCAAGGGGTCTCAGTCGCATGTACCAAAGTGTCACAATCCTTAATAGGCACCCCAAAATCCCTGCACAACTGGAAGATCATACACGGGAAGGATAAAGTGGTGGTGGTCCTGAATTTCCTCTCATGGATCTCCGCCAACAGCATGCGGGCAAAGTCGATCTCGAACACAGCTACCATGGCCGCAACCATCACTGCTCTATCTCAAGTAAGCGCATTATCGGCCTTAGTTGGAGATACCCTGTTCTGCACAAAAATCCAGAAAAACTTGGCCACCAAATTGAGGGTGGCCTTCCGAATACCAAAGCGTGGTGTGCTGACCCACTCTGCACGCTCTCCATCCAAAGCTGTGTTTCTGGCCAGCCAAAGTAATACGGCCTCCCTCTGCTCTACATTCCGTTGGAACGCTCCACTCCCACAACATCCCACAGGTAGTCAAATTCGGCGGTGTTGAGTGCCCACTTGGTGCTCAGACCATAGAGGAATCGACTGATGGTGATCTGCAGGGTTGGTGTTTGGTGGCACTGCAACCCCCCGAACTAGTAGCCTCATCAGACGAGGCAGCTCGGCTATTTGAACTTGAGCCTGTGGGGGATCCAGAAGCAGACCCTGCAACAGAGGCGGACTCAGAACCGGAAGGAGACCCAGTCGGTGATACGATCACTGTATCCTCCTTATCAGACTGGGAGGCAGTGATTGCATCGGGAACCACCCTCTTAGATTGATTTCGAGTAGCCCGGGGTGCTGTGGGTGATGTCCTCCTAGTGCGGGGACATATTCGGGGTCTTTCTCAGCATCAGTATCCTCGTTGATTAGCCGACGGGTTGGTGCCGTTGATTTGGATCTACCCTTAACGGGTAGAGCTTTCTTCGGGGCCATGGTACCTGTGGAGGAAGAATTAGTACTAAAATAACCTAAAAACACACTCAAAAATTTTTTAGAACAAAGAACAAACCAGACGAAAAACTAAAAAAAAATCGAACAGTGGCTTCTGCGGCCACCTACGGTGTGTACCTACGATCTGTGGATCCCCTCCGTAGGTCAGAAGTCCCAAAAAGTTGGGCTCTGATGTGAACCACGGATATGCAGAACGGGCCGTAGTCCACCTCTATGGTTCCACAGTTAATGGAATTGCTTATGTTCCACAGACTACGGACCTGATCTACGGTCTGTAGATTGCCCTACGGTCCGTAGACGGGGTCTCGTGGATCAGGTATGTGCCAGGTATTAGACATGCTTCTATTCGAAACCAATTTTTTTACCAATTCAAACAATTGATCTTAGTGTAATCATGAATTTCAACACAATTTATGCTAGTTCATCATCCCAACGGTTCCAATTACTCAATTATTTTATAGATGATATTACCTACGAGACTAGAAACCTTAAGTCGAAACTTACAATTAGACTCTTATTTCAGTAATTTAACATATTACAAAGACAACACAATCATAATCTATCGTCCCAAGGGTATTTCTAATTTCAGTTTAACATACAATTTCATACAATCAACAACCCAAGGTCAAGATCCACTTCCTGACTTTCTATAACAACAATGAACTGGAATTCAAAGTGAATGGAAAGTCGATTACCTTACAAGCAAAGGAAATGGGTGATGGTGTGATGACTCTAGACGTCCAACAACTTCTACTTAGCCTTTTTGCACCGGAACCTTTAGGAAATAACGAATGAAGGAATTTGGGAGAGAGGATAGTGAATTGGGAATATGGGGGAATGAAGGTGGGGTGATGATTAATGGGATATGGTGGTAATATGGAGGGTTTTTGGAGAGGAGACGTTACAAAAAATGGTTTGGGTGAATTTTGGTAATGGGGGGAATGTTTAAACAATGGGGGGTTTTATTTAAAAGAGGTTCGGGTCGGGTCAGGCAGAACTAGGGTTTGGACCCACGAGACCCCGTCTACGGTCCGTGGGTTGACCTATGACCCGTAGATGGGGTCCGTAGGTCACGTACATACTTAGAAAAATTTGGGAAACTTACCTGGGGTCTACGACTACCATTCACGGTCCGTAGTTGGACCTCCGGACCATCGATGGTCTCCGTAGATCTATGCACCAGACATTTTCTACAGATTTTGCTTTTCATCCCTGCACAAGTAGCAACCATTAGGCCTTTCTTTTTATATTTTCTGGACACATTTTAGACACGGACCTTATGTTATATCTAGCCAACACTAACCAAAAAAATAAAGCACCTATCTAAAGAAATACAGAAAAGCAAATAAACAAAGAAAACTACTAAACCAAAAAGAAGAACCTATAGTTGGCAAGATTGTACATCTTGGGTTGCCTCCCAAGCAGCGCTTAATTTAATGTCGCGGCACGACACAGACCTCTTGATTACTCAAACTTCTTCAAGATAGTAGGTCTCAACAACTTCTTTCACACTTTTTGTGTTTCCCAGATAGACCTTGATGCTTTGCCCATTTACCTTGAACCTTGTTTCCTCACTGTTCTTAAGCTCGACCGCTCCATGTGGGAGCACTTGCTTGACTAAGAATGGCCCGGTCCACTTGGACTTGAGCTTGCCCGGAAACAAGCACAACCTAGAGTTGAATAGAAACACAAGATCACCCACAACAAATTCTCGCTTTTCAATCCTTTGATCATGATGCTTCTTCATCTTCTCATTGTACAAGGCTGAACTTTCATAAGCTCTTAGGCGAAACTCATCAAGCACATTTAAGTCACTCATTCTCTGATTCGATGTGGCGCCCCAATCCAAATTTAGCTTCTTTAGTGCCCACATAGCCTTATGCTCTAGATCTATCCGCAAATGGCAAGACTTCCCATATACAAGTTGGTAGGGGGACATACCTATGGGAGTCTTGAATGCGGTGCGATAGGCCTATAGAGCATCATCAAGCTTCCTTGACCAATCCGTTCTATTAGCATGCACAGTCTTTCCCAAAATCTGCTTGATCTCTCTGTTGGACACTTCAACTTGCCCACTAGACTGTGGATGGTAAGGAGTCGCTACATTATGGCAGACGCTATATTTCTCAAGTAACGCCTTGAACAACTTATTACAAAAGTGGGAACCTCCATTGTTGATAATCGCCCTAGGTGTACCAAATCTGGGGAAGATATTCTTTTTCAAGAATGCGGCGACACTTTTACCTTCATTGTTGGGAAGTGCAATTGCATCCACCCACTGCGATAAATAATCAACCGCAACAAGAATATACTTCATCACTTGTGAACTCACAAATGGACCCATAAAATCAATGTCTCATACATCAACCAACTCTATCACCAATATAGGATTCATAGGAAGCTCTTGCCTCATTGAAATTCCTCCTTCTTTTTGGCAACGGTCACAAGACTTCGCGAAATCATGAGCATTTTTGTGGATGGTAAGCCAGTAATACCCACACTACAAAATTTTATGCGCAATCTGAATACCACCATGATGCCCACCAATAGGCGATGCATGGCACGCCTCTATTATACTCAACATCTCAACTTCGGGCACACAGCGACTAATAATCCCATTAGCATAACTACGATACAAGTAAGGCTCATCCCAAAAGAACTTCTTCACATCATGCATAAACTTTTTCCTTTGGTGAAAAGACAAATCCAATGGCACCAGATCACTTGCCAAATAGTTAGCAAAGTTTGCGAACCAAGGAATCAGATCATGAGAAACAGCCAATACCTGTTCATCTGGAAAAGCATCATTAATTTCATCCTTATCACCAAGCTTGAGCTTAGATTCTTCCTCCAATCTGGACAAGTGATCGGCAACCTGATTTTCTGTCCCCTTTCTATCTTTAACCACAAAGTCGAACTCTTGCAGCAACAACACCCATCTAATCAACCTCTGTTTTGCATCCTTCTTAGCCATCAACTACCTCAATGCAGAATGGTCATTATGCACTATGACCTTAGTACCAAGCAAGTAAGATCGAAATTTCTTGAATGCAAAAACCACTGTTAGAAGCTCTTGTTTAGTCACTGTATAGTTATTTTGAGCCACATTTAGAGCTTTACTAGCATAGTAAATATGATGAAGAATTTTCTCTGGCCTCTGTCCCAATACCACACCAAGCGCCACTCCACTCGCATCACACACTACCTCAAACGGTTGTCCCCAATCCGGTGAAATAATGATAGGTGCAGTAACTAACTTCTCCTTGAACTCCCCAAATGCTCTTAGACACGCATCATCGAAATCAAACTTATACTCCTTTTCGAGCAATTTGCACAATGGATGTGCAATTTTGAAGAAATCCTTGATGAACCTCCTATAGAAACCTGCATGCCTAAGAAAACTTCTAACACCTTTAACAGAGATAGGTGGTGGAAGTTTTTATATTACTTCAACTTTTGCTCTATCAACCTCAATACCCTTCTCAGAAATCCGATGACCCAGAACTGTCCCTTCTTTCACCATGAAGTGGCACTTCTCCCAATTGAGCACAAGATTGCACTCTTCACTCCTTTTAAGCACCTCAGCCAAATGGTCCAGACAACGATCAAAAGAGTCACCTACCACAAGGAAATCATCAATAAATACCTCAATAGTCTCCTCCACCATATCAAAAAATATCGACATAATACAACGCTGGAAGGTCGCAGGAGCATTACACAACCCAAATAGCATCCGTTTGAAGGCGAAAGTCCCATGAGGGCAAGTGAAGGTGGTCTTCTCTTGGTCTTCTGGAGCTATAGAAATCTTATTATAGCCGGAATACCCATTAAGGAAATAATACCAACCCTTACCCGCAAGTCGGTCCAACATATGATGCATGAACAACATAGGAAATGGTCATTTTCTCTCCAAGCATTTAATTTTCGGTAGTCCATGCAGAATATCCATCAAGTCACGGGCCGCATCATGAAAAGCTCGTTTCTCTCATTCGGCACCACAGTAATCCCACCTTTCTTGGGCACACACTGAACAGGACACACTCAACTACTATCTGCAATGGGATAAATAACACCAACATCTAACCACTTGATGATTTCCTTCTTAACTACCTCTTTCATAGGCGGATTTAGTCTTCTCTGGTGCTCAATACTAAGCTTGTGATCCGGTATGAGTTGAATTTTATGAGAACAAATACCAGGAGGAATCCCAATAATGTCCGCAATAGTCCACCCAATAGCTCACTTGAACCTCTTCAACACGGACACCAATGCCTCAACTTGTGTTACATTTAAATCTGCCACGATGATGACCGGTAAAGTACCATCTCTTCCCAAGAATACATACCTCAAATGTGATGGTAGAGCCTTAAGCTCCAATTTTGAAGCCTCTTCAACAGATGGTTTAGCAGGTGGAGAGTCGCGATTTTTTATGTCTAACTCCAATATCTTTGGTTTTGAACGGAATTCAAATCTATCAAGTGTGGCGACCAATTCATCATAGTCTTCAATACCATCACTCTCAAAGTTCATCATTACCGCTGCTAGCGCATCAACACCCAACCTTTCTTCAACAGACACCTCAGAACCACTCTCTACAATATGTGTCACCATAGATACTGATTTGAGCTCACTACTTGCTTCATGGACCTAGAGATATTGAAAGTTGCCTCTTCATTGTTCAATTGGAACTTCATCTGCCCTTTTTCCATATCAACCAAGGCGCGCCCAGTGGCTAGGAATGGTCTCCCAAGGATAATGGGTACCCCAAAGTCAACATCACAATCAAGTATCACAAAATCCACCGGAAAGATAAAAGACTCCATTTTCACTAGTACATCTTGGAGCACACCAATGGGCTTCTTCACAGTTCTATCGGCCATAAGTAGTCGCATCGCAATCGGTTTGGATCCGCTAACCCCAACTTCTTATAAATATCCAATGACATCAGATTGATACTAGCACCCAAATCGCACAACGCCTATGCAAAATGTAGCAACCCAATGGTGCAAAGAATAGTGAAAGCCCTAGGTTCCTCCTTATTCTTCACAAGGGACCTTGTAGCAATAGCACTAAAATGTTGCAACTTATCATCATCTTCAAAACTCATGTCCCGCTTTTAGTTACCAAGTCCTTCATAAACTTTGCATACCCAGGCACTTGCTCCAAAGCTTCTATCAATGGCACATTTATCGAAAGTTGCTTCAACATACTAATAAACCTGTTGTATTTGCCTTCTTCAGTCTTCTACACTCTTCTACACTAACCTCTGTGGGAAAGGAGGTGGAGGTCTAGGCATGGGAACAACTTTCTGAGTTATCTCCACTTCATTCTCTGTTGCATTCTCGGGCTCTTCATTTACCTTAATCACATCATCATTTTTACTAGCCTCAACTTCAACCACAGACGGCATAGGTGGATCAATGGCCTGCTTACCCCCTCGAGTAGTGACTGTCATACAATGCCCATCATTCTTGGGATTATGGATGGTGTTGCTAGGAAGTGTGCCAGGTTGATGTGGGTTTACTGTAGTAGACAACTGAGTCATCTGTTTCTCAAGATGCTTGATTGACACTGCATGGGCATCAAATTTTTTACCAATACCAGACAAGTCATTTCGCATCTCCTTCACATTCTCATCAGTCGAATCAAACCTCTTCATCATCTTCTGCATCATATCCTCAATACGTGACATATTACCTCCAGCTTCCTTATTACCAGATTCCCAATTTTGAGGAGGGTCATCAGGCCCAACCCGATCGGTTATGTTGCCATAGTTGTTCCGGTTGTAGTTGTTATCACGATTGTAGTTCCTATCCCAGACATATTGACCCTCTCGGTTGTAGTTGCCATAGTTCTGACCTTGGTTTCCTTGACCTTGGCGCCAATTATCCGTATTGGAACCTTAGGCACTGGCTCGAAAACCCCCCGTCTGATCATTCACCGCATAGGTATCCTCTTCATAGTAACACTCCTCAACCGGTGGTGGATTTCTAGTCAAATAATTTACAGCATTTACCTTTTCAGTACCTTCGTTCACATGATTCAACACCAACCTCAGTTCGGTCCTCATCTGAGCCATTTCCTCATTAATCTCATCGGCAGATTTATTAGTTGTAGTTTGAACTGCAAATATGTTTCTCCCTGTATCCGAATTTCTAGTGCTCCAAGCTTTATTGTTCTGGGAAACCTTCTCCAGTTTCACTACAATCTGCTCAAAAGTGCACTCACCATATGAACCTCTAGCGATAGTATCAAGCACTACTTTACTATTGTCATCCTGACCTTGGTAGAAGTATTCCTTCAGCGATTCATCATCGATACGGTGATTCGGGACACCTCTTATGAAAGTAATGAACTTGTCCCAAGAACTACTCACAGACTCTCCAGGTAGTGCTACGAAGTTGTTGAGTTTATCTTTGTGTTTCAGTTTCTTCGACACTGGAAAGTATTTTGCTAGGAACACATCAGTTAATTGGTCCCATGTGTAGATTGAGTTATAAGGAAGCTCAGTAAACCACACAGAAGCATCGCCAGTCAATGATAGAGGGAATACTCTCAATCCAATTACATTCATGTCCAAGTTTGGTCGACCTACACAACTTTGCAAACACTCCTCAGCTTGGCTATGTACGCATATGGATCCTCCGATGCCAAAGCAGAGAAAAAACTCCTCGTTGTAAGCATCTACATCAAACTTCTAGTCACCACGAATGTATGCCCCGGAGGTAGAGGAGGTAGAATAAGAGGTCCATCAGATTCTGCGGCATTAAAGTTGACTGTATAGTTATCATGCAGTCTTGGTCCTAGTGGGTCATGTACCCTCAATGCATATCCCAGTAGATTCTCACCTTGAACCTGAGTATTCTTATCACCAACCCTCGGAGGATGCAACTCAACCACATCACCTAAATATCCTCCGATAGGATTGACTGGGCCTCCTTGATTATTCATTCTTCGCAAAGTTCTGTTCAATTCTGGATCGTAAGGAGTAAGTGGTTCACCTTGACTATGTGTACTTGGTATACACTAGAGTAGGAACCTGAGAGAAACAAAAACAAAAGAAAAAGTAAAATTAGGAAATATTTGACTAAAGTTCAATAATGTAGTTAAACTTAATCTAAAAGCTTTAATCCCCGGCAGCGAGCGCCAAAATTTGTTACACTCAAATTACACTTCCCTAAAGAAGTATAAGTGATCGCTATCAAGTAAAGAACCCAACTTGGAGGTTTGGGGTCGATCCCACGAGGAATATGGTTTAGACTTAAATTCAACTTACAATTATAATCGTTTAGCCAACGTATTTCTGAAACAAGTAAGTAAAGGGGGGGGGGAGGGGATTTGTGAAACAAATGCTTGATTGTAGTTAAGTAACAAGTGAGCAGGATTCGAACTTTGTTGTTATCAATGAGAGAAAGTAACAAGGGTGTACGTGTTCCCCATAAGCTCATAACGCAGTAATCCTAGTAATAGACATCACATCAATGTATGACTTAGTTTTCACCCTCGCACCAATTGACATTAGACTATTAGATAGTATCACACTAAATCTATGTTGATAATTCTTTTCTTATTAACTGGTCCGGCAATTAGCAACAAGGCGAGTTCTACCGTTTGCAACCGCTAACAACACTTCTAAACGAAAGAATTATCAATGCATGCATAACACTATTCAATAATTACTTAGTTATCATTCATACTTTGTTAATCATTCATGGTTCCCACAACCCTAGTTGTGGGTTTAGTTACCCATAATAGCAAGAACACAATTCATAGTTTTAGAAGAAGAAATCATGAACTTACGTAATGAGAAGAATAAACCCAGAATCTCAACTTGAATTTCAAAATCAAAATCTTCAAAACGAACTTAGGAAATCAAGAATTGCTAAAATTGCAAGTTAATTTCCAAAGCCTAAAACTAGAATAAAAGTAGTAAGGTGTAACCCCCAAAAATGAGTTTTACATGCCCTATATATAGAAAAACAAGTCTCAACTAAAAAGGAAATGAAATAAGGAAATAAAGTTTCTAGACGCGGTTGTAATTGACGAGACTGACCTAAACCTACGGTCCGTAGGTCCCTTCCGTGGTTTGGGACTTAGGCAATTTTCAACTTCACAAATCTCTAATCTCTCGGCCACAATCGACGAATCAGTAGGACGGACCGTGACTCGATTCACGGTCCGTATATCCTCCTTCGTAGTTTCATACTTAGACTTTTGAAATCAGGTACTGGAACCACCTTCTCTGAAGCATTTTATGGAACTGCAGGACGGCCTGTAGGTCGATCTACGGTCCGTCACTTGTAATCGTGGTTCCACACTTCGTCAAGAATTTCCTGATTTTCCTCCAGGCCTTGCCCATCGATCTACGCCCTTCACCTACGGATCGTGACTTGACCTACGGTCCGTAAGTCATGTCCGTAGGTGGCTTTTTCTACCACATTTCTTCAGATATCTCCTAACTCCCACGTCCGAACTAATTTCCTGCAAACACGATAAAAACACGTTAATACCAATACAAAATGGTTCTAGACACACACAACTCTTAAGTGAAATATATTAAAAATACCGTAAACTCATGGTATATCAGTTATATGAATCTAAAAGATTTTGAGAGGAATCAATTAATTCTCAGCAAATTAGGGCCAAAAATTGAAGAGGATAAGTCATCGGGTTTTCTGGGCAGGGCCTTGGGCGATGCGACACCGATGCACCAAAGGGGATGGTGCGCTACAACAGCAGTGCACCAGATATGGTACTCTGTAGTTTAGGGGTTAGTACCCCAGACCACTCAGTGCGCCAGGGTCGCCGGCCCCCGACTTTTTTCTGTTGATTGTTCCGTTTAAGTTCTTTTAAAATGTATCTTCGCTCTTTTCCTAATTTTAACTATCTCAACTACATCTAATCAATGAGAAATCCTATTGTCATGACCCAACCCACTAGGTTGTGCGGGCACCTACTCTAACACCTAAGTAGGAGAACCCTCAATTTCCAAATAGTTTAAAACATGTGAAAGACTAAGAAAACTGGAGAATAAATAACATTCATAAGATTTTTATAACATAAAAAGCTTTGCCAACAATTCGAGTTAAGACTTGTAAAGTAATTAACACCCTCAGGGATCTAGTCTAAAGAGGTACAAGAGCTTTAAAGATTTACAAGACATATAACATAATAACAAATGGCGCAGCTCCTACCACATGGAAGGAAAAATAGGAGCTATTGGAGATTGTTTTCATCTTCACCTATGAAACATCACTGACCCTGCAACTAGACAATGCCAAAATGGCATAGCAAGAGTAGTATCAGTAGAACCACACGTACTGGTAGGCATCATCAGACAACCCAATGCCCACCACATAATATAAGAAAACGACTAGTAGGAAACATGCAATAAAACTATTTATTCCTCCACCTTCACATCCTCCTATCATTTCCATTCCTGAATAATTCAGCATATACTAGTACACTTGGCTCTAACCCTTTTACTCATTCCTTTATTGATTGTAACTTAAACAGTTTACCTCTTAGAAGAGTTCCCGAATACAACAACTACTAGTTAAGAAAACAACTCGCGACGTACACTTAATTCTCCACATCACCACTCAAACCTTGACTCCATAGCACGTGCTATCAAGGCTTGTTAGCCATTTCAATACCAATCCCCTCCCCGGGTGATACCTACCATTAAATTACGACATAACACCACCCCAATTCTCAACTTAGGGATACAAACCACCTCCCTAAAGTATGAATATATAGCAACCCTTGGAAACTCAGCCTCCATTTACTATACCACCTTCTGATTTGACCTGACCATTATAGTTCATGCAGTAACGAGATATATTTAACGAGCCAACACAACTTATTAACATACATCTGTAGAAAGCATAGATCAATTATCATTCAGGGCGTCATATTATGTCCCAACTTCCATATCAAGTAGAGATAACATAACACAAAGTATCACAGATAGTTCTCTCATAGAACCCATACCCAAACTATTCGTGTGCCGGAACGTAACACCCGATCCCAATTAGTGTGCCGAAATGTGACACCGAATCCAATGTGTGTGTCAAAACGTGACACCCGATCCAATGTATGTGTTGAAACGTGACACCCGATCCAAACAATACCACCACAATCATATTCACACTCATAATGTACATATTCATAATCATACCATCAAGTGTTGAATCATGGCATACATTCGTTCATGCATACTCATTTCATTAGGTTTTATCAATAATGCTTCATGTTCAGCATTCTTAGTTTAGTATCATGCTTATATGTTATTATTCCTCAGATATATGCTTTGGTTCAGTTATGCTTATTGTTCAGCTTTGCTCTATCTTGCATGCTCAGTACCTTTCAAGTATTGACGCATACTCTACACTAAATCTTCTTGTGATGTAGGTTCACGTCCTCAGCTTCCATATCACGCATAGATCAGTTCCCGTTCTTTAGCTCTGCAGCATCAGTGATGAGCCCTCATTCTCCGAGGACGACAAACATGTTTCCTTAATGTTTTTAGTCTTTAGTTTCAGTTTTGCTAGATTTAGCTGGGGGCATGTCCTAGCACTTCTAGTCAGTTAGAGTCTTGTTTTCAGATATAGTTAGATTCAGTTTTAACTTTTGAGTTTGACATTTCAGTTTCATTAAACTCACAGTTTACTTATTCAGATAGTAATAGGTATTCCCCATCATTTTGGCTTACATGATGATTTAGCTTCCGCACAGTATTTTTTTACTTCAGTTTACTTTACTATGCTTGTGATATGCTAGTAGTGTTAGCTTGGGTCACTCGTGATCCTAGGTCCTGTGTTCGCGTCCTGGGTGGTAGCTTTGGGGCGTGACAGTAAAGGGGGGAAGGGGAATGGTTTCCCCATTTCCTCCCTTTTCTCATTCAAAAATTCTCAAAACCCTCTTAATCACTTCACTCCGAACATCAATTTCAAGGTAATGTTATCGTTCTTTACACTATTTACTTCAATACTTACTTAATTGCGGTTGCATGACATTAGACAATAGATTAAAAGGGGTTTAGGGTAGTTATTCAACATTTTTGAACATACGATGCTTGATTTGTTAGTAAAACGTAGCATGGACACTTCCCTTACGTTCACAACATCTCTACAACATTCTGAGCGTAAGAATTTTATGAAAATACAGTTGAAATAACACAGAAATGGGCGGGGGAAGTTGAAAGGTTTTCTTGATGTAAAACTCGGATTTGGACATCATTTAGGGGTTATTTTGCTAAAATAATTGCATATATAGGTACTATGGCAGTTTATAGACTCTGATCTGCTGAAATTCTATGAAAAATATGGTTTTTGGGGAGAAAAGGTGCCATGATCGCGCCTGGAGTTCGTCCAAGATGAAGGCCACTTTGGCGGCCTTTATCTTGTTGTGGTGGCCTCCTTCATCCAGCTCTGGCAGGATTTGGGCCGCTGTGGCGGGATTCAGTGGGGCAGTAGCCCCTTGCCACTTTAGTTATAAATCTTTCTTTTTCCTTAGCCAGGTGTTTACAAATTACATAGAGTCCTAACGTGTACCTTTCATAAATTTTGCAGGCTTGTCTACTATGGCTGGGATAAATGAGGAAAACTTGTCTTTCGTCTGGTTTCCCGATGCTGCAAGTCGAGAGAGGCACCATGACCACCAGAACACCAAATTTCTATGCCAGAGGGGTTTTTACTCCTTGAACCTAGAAGAGAAAGCACCCGATTTTTATGCCCGACTAGTGGAGTTCGGATGGGCCCTACTGACAGAGGCTCTCCCTACTGCGCACTCCACATGGATGAGAGAGTTCTATGCCATCCTACCTACCGTCTGCTGGGATGACCCTCACCCTACTATCCGCATCCGAGGAGTTGGATCCCCCTAAACACCCATTAATAATGTGCTCGAGGTGCCAGAGGTTCCCAACACACAGTATGAGGCCAGGCTGAGGAAGATAGATTTGGGTTGGCTACGAAATACACTTGTTGAGCTTGGGCCCTGAGACGGGATTACTGGGCTAACACTGAGGATATCTCCAACACTAAATGGTCACCAGATTCCAAGAGGTGGCTGCACTTGGTTTCTAGAAGGATCCGCCCATTGGGAAACTGTACCGATGTAACTTTTCCATGGACTCTAGTAGTTGCGGTTACTATACAGGGGATAGGACTAAACGTGGGTGCTTACATCATTTCAGAGTGGAAGGTATTCTACCAGGGAAATAAGAAGGTATTCTTCCTGCCTGGACTGGTGACTGCGATGTGCAAGCCAGTAGGGGTGACTCTCTTGGACACCGATGAGATACTTCCAATGGATCCACCCTTTCACCCGATTTTGATTAGGCAAGCTTCCATCTCTAAGAGTAAGAGGAGAAAGACGGACAAGGCTAGTACCATTCAAGTAGCTGATAAGATGGATGATGAAGTAGGGGAAGATGATGAGGTCGGTGGTACTCTCCCTACCAGTCCCAATCCCCGCTTTCTAGTGCTCGTGTTAAGGAGGATCCGACGGCTGTCCGGAAGAAACTTGGAGGCTCCCAAGCTACTACCTCGACTTCGGTTCCACCCTCCACTGCCCTTGAGTTTGAGATGTTTCACTGCCAGCTGCGATGGGAGAGGAAGAAGAATTTAGCGAGGGATCGCCTAATAGGCCAGATGTGAAAGACCCTGAAGGTCATCTTCTCCAGTGTCTCCCCCAGTGAGAGCTTCCCACACTTGAGCCACAGGACTTCCAGGAGTTTCCCTTATTGAGTAACGTGTGGACTAGCGAGACAGCCCCCGAGGACATGCGATCCGACATCAACACTTTCCATTCTCATGGACCCTGATTTAGTTGTCTCTCTTGGGCATATGGTGAACAAATTTCTATTTATCTTTTGTTTTTCCACACATTTTTGTAAGCACATGGATGCTTGTTTTTGTTGTTTTCAGAACTTCTAATATTTAAATGTTATGTGACTATAATTTCCTGTTCTATTATTGCGTAATGATTAAATGGCGGGAGTTAGTCTTTGCATGATTTGGGTCCATATGTGAAACAGGGGAGACAGAGCTGATATTCTGTTTCACCCTGTCCCGCTCTGGCGGGAGGAATTCCGCTTTGGCGGTCTCATTCTGGCGGGAATAATCCCACCCCAGCAGCTTCGACGGAAACAATACCCGGGTCAATAATTCTGTGGGGTTTTCCCCCGTTTTCTAAAGTTTTTCATTGACTTGCAGGCTATAAATAAGCATTTAGGACAATCCTCTTAGCTAGAATAGTCATTGCCTATCCCAAGTCAACCCAACGGTACACTCCAGAATCTCTTTCCCACTAATCCAGCACCACAATACGCACATCCCTAGAATGTGCCCATACACTCACAATGTATAGTCGGTCGCAACATACATCCAGATTTTTCTTACGAATCACATCGTAGTTTATCTAGACCCTTGCACCTAACCCTGTGATGACTCTCTTTCTAGCAACTAGTTTCACAAAACTCAGGCTATTACGACTCGCACAGTGTTGAACATTTAAGCTAGCATGTTGCACACATAGAAATCCAGACAAGCAATATTGTGCACATAATCACATCATAACATCCAAGTAAATGTACCTTTCACACCAACAGTTAATTCAAACAATATATGCACACATTCACCGTTTTAACCTAACATTCTCAGATAAGTCCAAATTATGTATTAATTCACTCCATAGATGACCATTACTTATCATCCATGCATTTATACATCCTCTAAGGCCAGATGCCAATTGGAACCTTCTCAGTTCCGATTTACCTTGCTTATGTCCCTTCAGCCGTGACTACGACATCCAGTTCACTTTGTTGAGATACCAATTGGAATCGAGAGAGACCAATTGGACTCAACTCATACCACAAGAGCCAACTCGCACGAAGGGAGAGAAGTAATGGAACAACTTCCTAGAATGCTTCATAGCTTTCTGAAGATTAAATGTGGATGTCAACACACCAATCCACAAGAGTCTATTCCACATTTTGCTCTTGTACTGGGAGACTGGTAACCTAGTCTCTGATACCAATTTGTCATGATCCAACCCACCAAGTCGTACGGGCACCTACTCTAACACCTAAGTAAGAGAACCCTCAATTCCAAAATAGTTTAAAACATGCGGAAGACTAAGAAAACTGGAGAATAAAGAACATTCATAAGATTTTTATAACATAAAGAGGTTTGCCAACAATTTGAGTAATGACTTGTAAAGTAATTAACACCCCCAGGGATCTAGTCTAAATAGGTACAAGAGCTTCTCAGATTTACAAGGCATATAAAATAATAACAAATGATGCAGCTCCCACCACATGAAAGGAAAAATAGGAGTTGTTGGAGATTCTCTTCGTTTTCACCTATGAAACATCACTGACCCTGCAACCAGACTATGCCCAAAAGGCATAGCAAGAGTAGTATTAGTACAACCACATGTACTGGTAGGCATCATCGGTCAACCCGATGCCCACCGTATAATATAAGAAAACAACTAGTAGGAAACATGCAATAAGATTATTCATTCCTCCACTTTTATATCCTCTTATCATTTCCATTCCTGAATAATTCAGCATATACTATTACACTTGACTCTAACCCTTTTACTCGTTCCGTTCTTGATCGTAACTTAAAAGTTCTACCTCTAAGAAGAGTTCCCGAATACAACCACTACCAGTTTGGACAACCACTTGTGACGTATTCTTACTTCTTCCACATCACCACTCAACCTTTGTCTCCATAGCACGCGCTATCAAAGCTTGTTAGCCGTTTCAATATCAATCCCCTCCCCGGGTAATACCTACCATCTAAAGTTTAAGATATAACACCACCCCAATTCTAAACTTAGAGACACAGACCACCTTTCTACAGTATGAATATATAGCAACCCTTGGAAACTCAACCTCCACTTATTATACAACCTTCCGATTTGGCCTGACCATTATAGTTCATGCAATAATGAGATATATATAACGAGCCAACACAACTTATTAACATACATCTATATAAAACATAGATGAACTATCATTCAGGGCATCATAATATTTCCCAACTTCCATAACAAATATACATGACATAACACAACTATCACAGATGGTTCTTTCAGGGAAACCATACCCAAATTGTTAATGTGCCGGAACATGACACCCAATCCCAATTAGTGTGCCAGAATATGACACCTGATCCAATGTGTGTATCAGAACATGACGCCTGATCCAATGTATGTGTCGGAACGTGACACCCGATCCAATCAATACCACCATAATCATATTCATACTCATAATGTACATATTCATAATCATACCATCAAGTGTCTAATCATGGCATACATTTGTTCATTCATACTCATTTCATTAGGTTTGGTCAACAATGCTTCATTCACAAATATATATACATTACAATGAAGCAACTACCAACATATATAACATAAACAGGAAATCAAACCATCATATACACCTAGTTCACAGGATGATACTTCCTCTTATGGTACATATCTCACGAAACCACTAGGCATGCAGGTACAACCTTCCCACAATTGGTGCACGAAATCCTATGCATGAATTCTACCGTCAATAATCAACATATTATGCAGTGAACACAAATTTAAGTCTACTCAATTAAATAAACCTTGCCTACCTGGGCACCATGCAGCTGCACGGGATTATGGCTCTAATTTATGTTTCTGAGCCTTGGGACGGTGGATTTGACCATGAATCTGCAATCATTCGTCATCCTTGAGCTTGAAATATCTTCTTCCTTTTTTCCCAAGCCTAGGGTAGTCTTTTGAAGGTTTCTGGGGTAATCCTCGCCTATTTTTAGTGTTTTTGGGAAAAAGGAGAAAATAAGGTTTCGCGTCATTTAAGTTCTATCTCGTCCATCCCGCTCTGGAGTGAACTATCCCGCTGGAGCGCCGCTACCCTGATAGCATCTAGCCCACTCTGGCGGGATGATTAGTCCTATTTTTTCCTGACGTTTTGCCTTTCCTAAATATCGATGGTTTTAGTCGTTACACCTAAATATCAAAGTCATAACTCTTGTATTCATAATTCAAATTAAAGATAGAGTTAAGAGTAAAGTTCGAGGAAGTTCTTTCAAGTGATTTTGAGAAGTCTTTTACAAACATTCAAAAAAAATTTAAGACTTGATTACTTTAGTAGGAGGATGAGGAGAGTTTAACTCATGTTTTCAAAATGAATATCAGGGGACTAATTATTCCCAAGAGAAAATGTTTTACATTTAAAATGAGAAGGAAACTTTGATTTCCAAATGAGTTCATGAGGAGTTTTGAGCACTATCTCTTTTAAGAGAACCTTTTGAGTAATAATCTCAAAGTTTGAGTATGAGGAAATGTTTTTAAGCATATGACCATGAGTTATATTATTGGGAGTAGTATTGAGCACTGATATGAGGACGAATTCAGACAACTCAAAGTCCTCATAAACCATGTATGTGAAGATGGGTAAAAATGATCATACTTTTTAGATGATTCCTTATTGCTTTTAATCATATCTTAGTTAATCCACTTAGTTGAGGATTTCTTATACTCCGGAAAGGTATAGGACAGTTTTGGCAGCGTGGGAGAGACATTGTATCATCACATAGCTCATAGTGATGGTTGTCGGTTAGAGAATCTCCCAAATAAGAGGAAAAAAGTTATTATTGTATTTTTAAATACATTGAGTTATTATCTATTGTGTTAAGAGATTTCTTTATAATACATCTTTATTGTTGCTTTTTTATGGACCTGAGTTGAGTATTTCTGAGTTTGAGTATCTTTAAGTATCTTTAAGTATCCTTGAGTTGAGTTGAGTTGAGTCTAGACGAGGTGAGTATGTTCTTTCTTTTTTTATCAAGTTCAAGCTTATATATGTGTTTTAGAGTTCTGTCACGACCCGAGCCTACACCCTGGACGTGGCCGGCACTCGAGAACCATTGTCGGGTCCTGATGCTTATCGTGACCAACGACACTATCCTACGGTATGAGTGTTTACGATCGTCGATAATATAGTAACCCAACCAAGGGTTGGGATCGTGTCCCAAGGGAGCGGTTTTGAGAATCAGTAGCCAATTAGAATTTCGTTTGAATTAGTCGTAGCTAAAAACATTTGCGATAAAATACATTGCAAATTAAAAGGGGTTACACAGAAGTGTCAATTATCAAAAGGGGTTTTGTAACAAGTGATAAAACAGCAAAATAAACAAGAAAATCAAGTATGGGGAATGTTCTTGGGATGTGACCTCAATACAAGTTGAGATAAATCGTTGGATACATGCTTTCAATAGGAAATTTGCAAGACAATAGTGACTAGGCTAAGCTTTAAATGGAAATAAGTTCCCTCTCGGGCAACATACCCCGTTTCAAATGTGTTCCTCTCGGACACCCATTTGCCGCATGAAGACTAGCCTACGCCTTACCCCACTCACTCTCTCGAGCTGAGTGTTAGGATATGGGACTAGGGCTCACCCTCTCGGGCTGAACCTCATGTCGACCCACTCTTTAGGTCATCAGTCTAGTGGTTTTAGTTTCGTGACCTCCCTCTCGGGTAAGCCAAAAACACATGGGTGGCTTTGTATTTGCAACTACAAAATCTTTAGATTAAACCACAACCACTAGGTGAAATCACCATTAAAATACATCTAACCTATCAGTAAGCAAGACCCAACAAGAATATCAACCCATATTTGCTAAATCACACCCCAAGAATGGGGTTTTTTAGCCACACATCAACAAATAAGAAATTATACATAACATGATAAAGAAATCAACTGGGTATAAGAAATTAAACCTTGAATTAAGCTACGGAAGAAGAATAAAGAAGACCCACTTCCAACTTGGGGAAGATGAACTCCTTTCTTCAAGTCTCCACAAAACCCTCTCCAAACTTGAGACAAAAATACAGAAAAATACTATAGACTAATAATAATTTTTACTCTAAAATTTTTCTCTACCAGACTACAACTCTAACTAGTATTTATAGTTTTCATAGATTGTGCAACGGAGGATCGTTGCAGACATTAGTCGAGATCGCCGATGAACTCGGCGATCCGCCCTTTAATCATCTCATCGCCTTCACTGTCTTGCCTTCAGCATCCTCATATTCTAGATCATTGGGCGGTACAGTACTGCTTCACGGAACTAATTTGCGACTCGCCGACAGCTCCTCTCCCGCCTATTGATCCACTTCCTTCAAGGCTTCGCGTACTGGAACAAAGGGTGGTGCATGTCAATTCGGTGACTCACCAAGTTGGACTCGGTGATCCACAGACTTTCATTTCTTGTTCTTTTCAGCCATTTTTGCTCCGTTTTGCGCCTAAGTTACCATGCTTCCAGTAAAACTTCAAATGCCTGAAACTTAAGCATTTTAATTAGGTATTGAGATAAAACAAGCATTCGAGGACACTATTGTTATTAAAATAAGGCCCTAAATAAGTCCAATTTGTGGACTCATCAGGTCCCCGAAGTGAACCCATATCCCGGCTGACTAAAGCGGAAGACTAACTCAAACTTACAAAAGCTTAAAAACTGAATTAAACTTCATTCAACTCAAATACTCAACCTTTTTAAAAGTCTGTAAAATACTCAAAATAAAAGTAAATATAGAAACTCCTCAACTTTGTCTATCTATAAAGCCTCTACTATTACTGAAGGATATCAAGACAAGACCCACGGCATCTCAAAACTACTAACTGTAAGATAAAGTTAAAGTCCTGCGGAATATAAGATTGGATCACCAAAGCTGACTGGAGTCACATGACCTCAACGAAACACCTGTTGATGATCATGAATACATATATACCTCTTCTCAACTCAACTCAATGAAACATAGTTCAACTTAACTCAGAAAAAATATGGCTCAACTAAAAGAAATAGGGCTCAACTCAACAATAAGATACTCAACTCTGTGAAACATAGTTCTACGCAACTCAGGGAAGTAGGGCTTAACTCAACAATAAGATACTCAACTCTGTGAAACATAGTTCAACTCTGGATGGTCAAGGATAAAGAAATAATAAAAGATGCAATATCTGGAAAGGTTTTAAAACAATAGATAATAACTCAGTTGTATGTAAAAATACATTAATAACTCAATTATATGGAAATACAATAATAACTCTTATTTGTAAGTAATGATATAAAATAACTCTATTTGGGAGATTCTCTAACCGACAACAATCACTATGAGCTATGTGATTATACAGCGTCTAGCCCACGCTGCCAGAACTGTCCTATACTTTGTTCGGGTATATAACCTACTAACAAAGTGGATCCACTAGTCTATGCTAAATAGCAATAATGAATCATCTAAAAGTATGACCCTTTCTACTCATGTTGGCTACATGGTTTATGGGGGCTATGAGTTTTAGGACTCTCCACCATATTGGTGCTCAATACTATTCCCAAAAATATACTTAGCTCATGTTTTAAAGAAAACATAACTCTTTCTATGTTTTGAGATTATTACTCAAAAAAAATTCTCTTAAAAGAGATGCTACTTAAACTGCTCAAAACCCTTTTGGAAATCTCAGCTTCCTCCTCTTATAAATGTGAAAACATTTACTCTTGGGAATACTTAGTTCCCATATATTCATTTTAAAGAAAATGAAACTTGACTGTACTCTTCCTCATACTCGTTTACTCAAGCCTTTAAACAAATTATGAATAATTGTAAAGGACTTCTCAAAATAGGATTCATGTCGAATTATGCACGTGAACGACTCAATTCAAGATTTTCAATAACCATATATAGAACTCAATACTCAAAACTCAATGAGTTCAGAATTCAAGGACTCAATGATAACTCATCTCATGAATACTCGACTCATAGGGTTCATACGGGATTATGGGCATGACCCAATCAAGTTAAGGATCTTCTTGTATAACATATAGTTATCCAAAATTATGAAATATAGTTTCAAAAAGGATTAGGAATTCAATACTCAAGAACATAGAACTTGAAGATATTACTCCTCTCAAATATAATCAATTTATAGAGTTCATGCAGAATTATATGCATGACTTAACTCGACTCAAGGATCTCAATGATAATATAGACTCATGAATACATTTTCCTCATTCTCATACTCACTTATTTGAGTCTTGAAACAATTTATAAGTTATTGTAGAAGACTCCTCAAAATAATTTAAAGGAAATTTCTCCAACTTTACTCTTAACTCTTCCTTGTATTTGAATTATCAATTCAAGGATCATGAGTTGATATATGGGATTTATTGATGATTATAGGTAGTTTGGATAGTAAAATTCAGTAAGAGAACGAAGACATGTTTTGAAAGAATGAATACAGAACGAAGAACGGAGGCGGAAAGGACCTAATGTCCCTAGCATAGCAATGGCGCGGAACGCCAGCCCTCAGCTGACTAACGCTGGTCTGGGTGGCACTACAGGCGCAGGGTACCAGCCCCTCAGGCTCAAAAAGGGCGCGCCGCCCCATCCATTTTGCAGAAGAAAAACTCGACGGATTTCCTCTTTAATTTTCCAGCCCTACCTCATCTAAACTCTAATGATTTCCCCCAAATTATTTTAGATTCATATACTAAACACACTTAGGCCAAAATCCCAATCAAGACCTACCAAAAAATTACTCATTTGCAACTCTCACCTCAAGAACTCAACAAGAACTTCATTATCAAAGAACGAAGTACAAAACCTCAAGACTCAATAAGATTATCAACATACTCAATCTCATGGATGAAATTCCAAAAAGAAACTCATGATTGGCGTGTGGGCGAACAAACCCAACACTATGGAAGCTTATATACCTCAAAGAACTAGGTTCTTTGCAAAATCTTGAACTTCTTGAACGAACGCTTAAAACGTTGAACTTTTTCTCCTCTTGAATCCTCTCTCTAAAACCCTAAATGCTTTGGTGAAGAATGAAACCGATTCTAATCAGTTTTGACCCTTAATTGGGTGTAATTCACGTTTAGAATAAGTGGGAGTAAGGAAAAGACAAAAATACCAGTCCTATTTTTGGGTAACTTTCCTTAAATGGACAACCTGACTTCAAAAGGGTATATCTCCCTCATACGAGCTCAAAAATTAGCGAACTCAGTGGCATTGGAAAGAGGACTAAGAGATACTTCATTTGATATCTTATGGGTTTCCTAACTCATCCTGTACTGAAAGCTATAGTCGTTTGAAATTGATTCAAAAGTTAAAAGAACTAACGAATGACTTGAATGAATTTTCTTTAATTCTTTTTGGAACTCAAGATGATATATCTATTGCCCTAACTTTAACACTTCACAAATTTCAAATTCCTTGGTAAAATCCTACTCACAACGAAGAAGGGTTTGAGTCTTAGTTCAAAAATATCCTAGGGTGTTACATTATCTCCCCTTTGGGATCATTCGCCCTAGAATGACGGATAGACTGGTTATGGAACGGGATTACTCTCATTATCTCCTCTGAATCATGAACTTGCCTACTAACACAAGATGAACTGATTCGTACCAAGAGTTGAGACCTTATATAGCACCTAAATTAAGAACAATACTATTATGAACATAGTCACTCTCTCTGAAGTTACCTTATCCAAAACAAAGGAGATCTGGGCATTAAGTAAGAATAGGAATAGCATGCCTATGGTCATATGACTGCTAAATATTAAGTTTAGAAACACTCCTCAACTACACTCTTCTTTCCTTGTACCATACCTCATTGACTGCAACTCCTAGTTCCCTCGGGGGTACATGACTTCTCTTACCAAGGATTGAGTCAAACGACATGCTCTTACCCAAATCCTAAGGTTCAGGTTATATACCTCTCTATAGGGAGTCTCATCCCAAGAACATTACTCTTTACCACCTCATTTAATCAACATTGGGCTCATATCAAGAACTACCTCATGTTTAACAACACCACATTCAAGCTTAGTATTCTAACAACTTCATGAACTCTTACTAACCAACTCCTGGAGAAGTTCTCATTCTTCATCATCCCTGCCATACCAACTAGAATTTCCCGCATTACTACTCGGGACCAACTAAGGGCTCTCATTTAACTTTTTCCATAGTAAAACCTCATCCTCCTCTTCCTCTTCATTTATAACCTTAGGTGGAATTATCACACCATAATTATCACGATGAGAACATTAATCTTCTCTTTCTAACATCACTCTACTACTAAAAGGACTTCTGAAATCCCATACTCTTTTGAGCTCATTACTATCTTATTCTCAACACTGGACTTGATTTCTCATCTCATCATCTCCCCCTAAGGTCTAAAGCTGCCACTTGGAAGGTATGGACCTATTCCATCATCTCTAAACTGGTCTACATCCCCTTTTCACAACTTAAGTACTATTTACTCACTTATTATACCTCATTACTTAATCGGTTATATAACCTTTGGAACATCACGACCCTGTCAAACAAATCTTAAGCCTAGCTTAGATCTATCACTTCATGAATACTTTGTTCTCTTATTCAACACATACATTTAGTCTCCTCTAACACGGTGGCAAATCGACATCAACTCTATTCTGGTTAAAAGTATACTTTATCTCATGCGGACTAGCAACTATTCCTTTTCCTTCTATCAAGAACTCTCTACAACATTATTATTCCTTATCTCACTCATAAAGGAACTCATCGCTTATAATTGCCTGGGTGCATGATTGCAATAACATAATCTACCCCATCACTATCTCCCTTTCATGGATTACTGAACCTCTGCATAATTTCCTCTAACTCTGGGCACTTTCACTACTACTGCTCATAATTGCATAACTCATGCCACCTTTTTGGGATGAAAATACTACCCAAGCTTTAAACATACTTTATCATAAGGATCTCAACTGAAACAGGACTTAGAGAAGAGAGTACAACTCACTTTTAGCTCAAACGCACGATTCATATGAATATGAGTGCAGTTCCTCAAACTCAATGCTTAACTCACTCACAAGCTTCTCTCAAGCCCATCTGCAGTCTCATAACTTCCTCAAGATTTTTGCTAACAGAAATTCATCGATAAAGGACTGACTTTTCTTTTCAACCACCTCTAGTATGGGGGGTAGTCGAATGGATATGCAAATGCACGAGTTAGAATAAGTCTCTATGACATAGCTCTATTGCACAATTTAGAGTATGAAAGAAGGGAAAATTTTCCTAAATGTTTGTAGTCACTTATTTATAGAAGTGGGGCCCTCAAAACCATAAATAAGATCTTACTTGACACGGCTTCAAAGACACCCTAGGATACTTGAAATCTGGGCTCTAATACCAAGCTTGTCACCACCCGAGCCTACACCCTGGACGTTAGCGGCACTCTAGAACCATTTTTGGTCTCCAAACGAACCCTCATCCTGGCTGACTACAAGTGTAATACTAACTCAAGCATACAAAAGCTTAAAAAGTGAATTAAATTTCATTAAACTCAAATACTCAACCTTTTGAAAAGTCTATACAATACTCAAAATAAAAGTAAATACTGAAACTCCTCAACTCTGTCTATCTATGAAGCCTCTACTATTACAGAAGGATATCGGGACAAGACCCACAACATCTCAAAACTATTAAATGTAAGATAAAGGTGAAGTCCTCTAGAATATAAGATGGCTCACCAAAGCTGACTAGAATATCACATGACCTCAACGAAACGCCTACTGATGATCCTGAATACTTGTATATGCATCATGAAATGATGCAGACTAAATGGCTCAGTACATGGAATGTATGAGCATGTAAGGGGTATTCTAAAGCATAAAAATAAGCTTGAACTAATGGAAAAGAAACATACTTACCTCTTCTCAACTCAACTCAATGAAACATAGTTCAACTTAACTCAGAAAAAATATGGCTCAACTCAAAGAAATAGGGCTCAACTCAACAATAAGATACTCAACTCTGTGAAACATAGTTCAACTCAACTCAGAGAAATAGGGCTTAACTCAACAATAAGATACTCAACTCTGTGAAACATAGTTCAACTGAACTCAGAGAAATAGGGCTTAACTCAACAATAAGATACTCAACTCTGTGAAACATAGTTCAACTAAACTCAGATAAATAGGGCTTAACTCAACAATAAGATACTCGACTCTGGATACTCAAGAATAAAGCAACAATAAAAGATGCAATATCTGAAAAGCTTTTAAAACAATAGATAATAACTCAGTTGTACGTAAAAATACAATAATAACTCAATTGTATGAAAATACAATAATAACTCTTATTTTTATGTAAAGATACAAAATAACTTTGTTTGGAGATTCTCTAATCGACAACCATCAATATGAGTTATGTGATGATACAACGTCTAGCCTACGCTGCCAGAACAGTCCTATACTTTGACGGGGTATAGAACCTACTAACTAAGTGGATTCGCTAGTCTATGCTAAAAAGAAATAAGGAATCATCTAAAGAGTATGATCCTTTCTACCCACGTTGGCTACATGATTTATGGGGGCGATGAGTTGTTGGAACACTCCCCCATATCGGTGCTCAATAATATTCCCAAAAATATACTTAGCTCATGTTTTAAAGAAAACATAACTCTTTCTGTGTTTTGAGATTATTACCCAAAAATCTCTCTTAAAAGATATTGTACTCAAACTGCTCAAAACTCTTTTGGAAATCTCATTTTTCTCCTCTTTTAAATGTGAAAACATTTACTCTTGGTCATACTTAGTTCCCATATATTCATTTTAAAGAAAATAAAAATGACTCTACTCTTCCTCATACTCACATACTCAATCCTTTAAACAAATAATGAAAAATTGTAAAAGACTTCTCAAAATAGGGTTCATGCCGAATTATGGACGTGAACAACTCAATTCAAGGTTTTCAATAACCATATATAGAACTCAATACTCGAAACTCAATGAGTCCAGAATTTAAGGACTCAATGATACTACTCATTTCATGAATATTCGACTCATAGGGTTCATGCAGGATTAGGGACATGACCCACTCAACTCAAGGATCTCCTTGTATAACATATAGCAATCCAAAATTCTGAAATATAGTTTCAAAAAGGATTAGGAACTCGGTACTCAAGAACTTAGAAATTGAAGATACTATTCCTCTCAAAGATACTCAATTTATAGAGTTCATGCGGAATTATGAGCATGACTTAACTCGACTCAAGGATCTCAATGATAATATCGACTTATGAATATATTCTCCTCATTCTCATAATCACTTACTTGAGTCTTGAAATAATTTATAAGTTATTGGTGAAGACTCCTCAAAAGGACTCAAAGGGACTTTCTCAAACTTTACTCTTAACTCTTCCATGAATTTGAATTATGAATTCAAGGATCATGACTGGATATATAGGATTTCTTGATGATTATATGTAGTTTGGATAGTAAAAGTCAGTAAGAGAACGAAGACATGTTTTGAAAGAACGAACACGGAACGAAGAACGGAGGCGGAAAGGACATGACATCCCTGGCACAGCAGTGGCGCGCCACGCCAGCCCTCAGTTGATTGAGGCTGATCCGGGGTGCACTGCAAGCGCAGGGAGCCAGCCCCTCAAGCTCAACAAGGGTGCGCCGCCCCATCCATGTTCCAAAAGAAAAACTTGACGGATTTCCTCTTCAATTTCCCAGCCCTACCTCATCAAAACTCTAGTGATTTCCTTCAAATTCTTTTAGATTCATATACTAAACACACTTAGGTCGAAATTCCAATCAAGACATACCAAAAAAATCACTCATTCGCAACTCTCACCTCAAGAACTTCACTATCAAAGAACGAAGTACAAAACCTGAAGAACTCAACAAGATTATCAACATAGTCAATCTCATGGATGAAATTCTTAAAATAAACTCTTGATTGGCATGTGGGCGAACAAATCCAACACTATGGAAGCTTACATACCCCAAAGAACTATATTCTTGGCCAAATCTTGAATTTCTTGAACGAACGCTTGAACTTTGAAATTTTTCTCCTCTTGAATCTTCTCTCTAAAACCCTAAATGCTTTAGGGATGAATCAAACTTATTCTAATCAGTTTAGACCCTTAATTAGATGTAATTTGCGTTTAGAATAAGTGGGGGTAAGGAAAAGACTAAAATACCCCTCATATTTTCGGGTAACTTTCCTTAAATGGACAGCCTGACTTCAAAAGGGCATATCTTCCTTATACGAGCTCAAAAATTAGCAAACTCGGTGGGTTGGAAAGAGGACTCAAAAATCTTTCATTTGATATCTTATGGGTCTCCTAACTCATCATGTATTGAAAGTTATTTGTCGTTTGAAGTTGACCTAAAACTTAAAAGAACTAAGGAATGACTTGAATGAATTTTCTTTAATTCTTTTTGGAAATCAAGGTTCTATATCTAGTGCCCTTACCTTAACACTTAAGAAATTTTAAATTCCTTGGTAAAATCCTACTCACAATGAAGAAGGGTTCAAGTCTTAATCAAAAAAAATTCTGAGTGTTACAAGTTCTCCTTGCATGCTTAGACATTTCATGTACTGACGCTATTTGGCCTGCATCTTTCATGATGCTGATATAGGTAACCACGGTCATCAACAGGTGCTCCGTTGATACCACTTGCAGTCCCAGAGTTGCTTTGTTGAGCCTCCTTTCTTCCGGAGGATTCCCACATTTACTTTCAGTCGTATTAGGATGTCGTGGATCATGTCCCGACTTCCATCATAGTTAGTAGAGGCTTCATAGATAGATAGTAGTGTTTTGAGGAGTCCTTTCCATTTCTTTGGTTAAATGTTTTAGACTTGAGTTGAACAGTTATGTTATTGAACATTTCAGACGATATTGAGTTAAACTAATTTTAGTAATGATGTATGTACGAGTTGTGTTATATTTGAGGGTCCTTTATTGTTGAGTAAGTCTTCCGCTGAGAGTTGATTCAGGCCAAGGGTTCGCTTGGGGCCAGCGATGGTTCTCGAGTACCGGCCACGTCCAGGGTGTAGGCTTGGGGTATGACAAATAAAAATATATCGTTAGTTAAAAATTAGATATTAATATACACACGACAATACAAAATTCCACAACGAATAACTAAAGTGAGCACAGGAACGTAAGTACGTGAAATATCATAATACTTGACAAAAATTCTATATTAAATAACACCCAAATATGTCTAAAGTTGATTTGAAATTTAACTTGTAAGTGGTATTACAAATACGATTAGAGAATTATGTAATCTCCTAGTATTCAATGAGTGTTTGAAGCAAAACAAATTGATGATGATCAATTTGTTTAAATCATTAATTTAGTAGTCATTGTCCTATATATTGCCAAGAAACTTGAGACAAAAATTTATAAATTGGTAGCATGGTAGAAGGATTAATGTTTAATTGCTAAAATTATTTATAGATATAATACGTGTATCGTACCTCATTTGAGTATTCTGTTTTTTGAACTATACATATTACATACATATATCCACGCCTTAACATACAACTACGTGAATCAATATTTAATTTCAACATCACTTCTGGACTAATAATATATTATGAATATTTTTGAATAAATATGATACTCACTAGCATCATTTAAGTCAATATTTTAAGAAAAAAATAACTCAAGATCATATGCTTGCCAACAAGGGATATGAATAATTATATAATTTAAAAAGAAACTAATGATAAGGGTAACTTAATGCTTTTTCATTAAGCCTATAGTAATCATGACAAACAATATCTATTAGTTGTCTAATTTATTTTCATTCAACTATATATAAGTGTTTCACTTGAAGGTTTGATGAAAATAAAATTAGAGGTTCGTGTTGATAATATATTGTAAAATAAAAATGATGTATTAAAATTAAGAGAAGTAGAGAAAGAGAGAGACAGAGTAGTAATAGTAGTTTTTCTTTATTATTTTCTTTTTATCATTTCACATTACAAGAAAAGTGTTGTAAAATTATGTGGATGACCATGTAACCATTCATTGTGCCTAACTTATGCACAAGTAAAGAGGCCAACACACTATAATATATTTGTACGGCAAAGTAGCTTGATTCATGAGGTTTATAAATAGCCTATTAGTTACTCATCTTTAAGTATGAGAAAACACAAAAAGTGAAAACAAAGTTACTTACTACTACTCTTTCTCTCTTTTTCTTCTTGTCATTTTATTATACTACACATGCTTTATTTTATAACAAGAAGATACATATAGGCTATAAAACATGGACACAAAGTCACTTGGCAATAAAGTTTACTTGAACGCAAAGTTACTTGATTTGGACACAAAATATATTGTGAGGCTACTCATTGTATAACACAAAGTATATTGTGTAAATTAAGGGTGTACATAGGTCGGTTTGGTTTGATTTTTTATTAAAATAAACCTAAATCAATTATGTCGATTTATTAAATCTAAAAACCAAATCAAACCACATAAAGTCGGATTTTTCAATCTCGGCTTCAGTCGGTTTTTTTTATTTTTCGATTTGTTCGATTTTTTAGAACTATACGATGTTTGAAAAACAGATCATATATATTTTCATTTACCGTGTGATAAGCTAAACTTTAAAAATGTTAAATGAATAGAAATCTTCGAAAAGACGGTGAAATTCACATGAGTACAAAATACTTTTATTGAAATATCAACATTCATTATGTTAAATTAACAAGATTAAAGGCTATAGTCAAACTAAATACAAAATAAATTGTTAACTTCAAATTTGAAAAACTATAACAATATAATTGTAACTTCCGATTTTAATACAAAATAAAATATTTACAAAATTTTACAAGCCCAAATTTGAAATAATATAGAGCAGCTTTCACATATAGCAAACATAAAAATCATATTTGTATGCTATAGCTATAGTTTGTATAATTGCGCTCGTTTGCTATGGCTATTAATTTGTATATTTTGGTATACATATACATAAAAAAATCTGTATTTGGGTCTAGTATATTTCGGTATACAAATGGGTCCTGTATTTGTATATTTTGGTATACAAATGGGTCCTACATTTGTATATTTTGGTATACAAATGGATCATGCATTTGTATATTTTGGTATACAAATGGGTCCTGCATTTGTATATTCGGTATACAAATGGGTCTTGTATTTGTATATTTCAATTTATTTGTATATTTCAGAATAAAAATGGATCCTACATTTGTATATTTCGGTCTATTTGTATATTTCGATATACAAATGGATCCTGCATTTGTATATTTCGTTAAACAAATGGGTCCTGCATTTGTATATTTCGGTCTATTTGTATATTTCAGTATACAAATGGGTCCTGCATTTGTACATTTCGGTATACAAATGAGTCTTGCATTTATATACTTCAGTCTATTTGTATATTTCGGTATACAAATGGGATGGCAAAAAACATGGAATGTTTGATGTGAATTACAAATAAAAGAAACTATGGCTATAGCATTTAATTTGAATTAATAGTTTTCTATTGCATAAAATTTTCCCAATAACATATCTAAACATTAAAAACTATAAACTAACTAAAAATATATTAACAAATTAGATTATAAATAATATTTTTTATCTAAAAATTAAATTTTATATATATA
>JAJOOH010006329.1:0-28801 GCA_029582605.1 Solanum gracilifrons | reverse complement strand
AGTAATCTTTTCCTTATTTGTGTAGGAGAGCTTTTTAGGTTATTAATGTTTACCTTAAAAGTGTAGGAAAGCTTTTTTCTCTAGGATTTGGAGAAAAATGGGAGGGGAAAAGTTTTACAGAAAGGCGGGAGTATTTTTTTAGAAAAAAAAAGAAGCTCTTTTGCGGCTATTCTTTAAATTTGCTACTAAAAATGTACTTATTACTGGCCATTATACATTAGTCGCTGATAGTTTGCCTTGCGTAAATACATCAGCGGCAATTACCTGATTGCCGCAAAAAAATTGCCGCTAAAGTTCATTTTTGTAGTAGTGTCCCTTTGGGATCGTCCCTAACTGACGTAGTTGGGTTATTATACTGAAGAACGATAGTTGGCATTTAGTATTGGATGAAATGCCTCTTGATACTTTAATCATTCTTGTGTCAATCTAAAACAAAACGGAGAGACTTGATCCTCTTGGGTGTACCATGCTTGATTTATTTTAGTTATGTCATCAAGAATAAACTAAGCCACCTCAAATGATTGCAACATTATTCCCTCTTGTACCAATTGATCAGGCACTCCTTTATTAACTGAATCAAGACTTCAGTAAAAATATTGGAGTAGCAATCGTTTGGTAGCCCATGAGTTGGGCATTTATGTAGGAGTTTCTTAAACCTCACCCACATTTCATGGATGGGTTCTCCCTCCCATCGCTTGAAACCTTGAAAATCGTCTCTAAGTTTCATCATCCTTGATGGAAGAAAGAACCTTGTATTGAATACTATAATCTGCTCCTCCCATGATGTGATGTAATTGTTTGGTAATTCGGCTAAACACTTGCTAGCCTCCCCCGTTAAGGATAGGGCAAATAACCGAAGCCGAATTGACTCTTGTGACACATTCTTTAATGAAAATGGGCTGCACACCTTTGTAAATCTCTTATATTTTCATGTGGGTCTTCGTGCTCTAGCCCTCCATATAGTTCCATCATTTGGAGGAAATGAAGAGTTGTTCTAGTGTCATGACCCGTGAGCACCCCCTAGTCGTAACCGGCGTATTCGACCTCGAAGAGGTCTTATACAAGCCTCATGGATCATTCATTGCATACGATACTAAAAAATAGAGAAAAATTAAAAACATTCTGCACACACCAAGATACTTTCACTAAAATAGCAAGCGGAAGACTTTCTAGACTTTATACATTATTGTCTCAAAAGCCATCTAATACTTTACAGTAAAACATTGGGACTAAGCCCATACAAAACTTAAACAATACTAAAAGACATAAAAGGGAACATGTAGGGTATTGTCCTCGAATCTATGAGGACTCACAAAATCTTCATCTTCAAGCACATTAGAAGCCTATCCATCAACCATAAGATACCAATATCTCCAATCCCTACACTTTAGTCAAAAAGGGGGAAGAAATGGGGTTAGCACAATTAAGCACCAAGTATGGAAGCCATGCAAAAACATGCTAAAAGAGACATTTATTGGAGTAACATGCTTTTATGCCATTTGGTAAAACTTCTTGAAATACAAGTATAAGAGTCACATTACTCAAAAACAACAAACATACAAGTCCTTAATCACAATATAGACATGCTCAACACACAATCAACCCAATTACCTTTACCTTTAACCATCCACTTATCATGCTTCAAATTACAAGTAATCATGCTCAAGTAGTACCAACATACAAAACATAGACATGTTTACCAAATAAGTCATTTCATGATCTTAGGACCTCCATGTAAAGTTACCCTAAGACACACTTAAGTAAGACATGAAGTGGCCGCCCATACAACCTCTTCAAGCACACCTAAGTATTCCTCAAGGTTGCAATAGACAAGAACCCTTACATTTCAATACAACATGCTAAATAGTTCATTTCATCATATGAGCTACTCATTCATCATTTCATTTAGACAATTAGGTCAACATTCATCATTCGAGACATTTAGGACACATTTATGCATTTAGAGGACTTTCATACATTAGCCATGAAGGCTTAGGGAACTCACTTTTGTATCTTCAAAGCCTACTCATGCCATGTGTAGATAGCATCCCATACTACTACCTAAACGTTGTAGAACCTATCCAATAACTAGAGTGCACATCCCACATGATGAGAATAGGCATTAACCGACATAGACCATGAGCGCTAGACATAGAATCCGGTGTTCTACCCCCATACCGAAAAGAGGTGTTCTAATTGCCCAAGGTAGAACTAGATGATATTATAGCGTTGGTGTAGAGCACTAGCTAATACATATCTTATGTGGGCACATAGTTCTGGGGTAGGAAGATGTTCATTGGAACTCTAGCCTATCATTGGGAGAGTTTCCATCTAACCCTATCCACTCGGTGCCTAGCCTCCACTCCTATAGAGTACTTCATTCACATTCATTGTACTTGAGAGGGCTACCAATACTAGGTCTACTGACCCAAAGTACATTACACAAGAAAGGGTCCTTTCACTAGGTCTTTCGATTCAAGGTACATTAAGGATAGCTCATGATTTTCCCAGAATGGTGCCTTATACATTGAGTCTACCGATTCAAAGTCATTACTCATTCATTCAGGAAAGGGCACCTATACTAGGTCTACCAATTCATGACATCAATCACACTTCATGGAGGGGATACCACATTTGGTCTACCGGTCCTAAAATATATTCATCACATCACATTCAATTACACAAGGAGGAGGATGCCTTAGGCGTACCAAATCAATGTGCAAGATTACATTACAATACTAGGAGGACCTTTTACATTAGATAAACCTCATAAATGATCATTAAGAGAGAACATACTTTCCATCACAATACAATAATACTACACACAATATCATCATTGAGATCACATAAACATCTTCACTTTATACAACCAACTATAGAATAACATGTTAACACTTCAATTCACCATATAATGCCTTCAAGTTCATAATCATAATACATTCAATATATAAACACCTCCACCATAAGTGGATCACACATCAATCTATCACAATTCTAAATCAATTCTACATTAACAATGAAGTTAGGTCAAACTTACCCTTTTCCAAAGCCACAATCACTATTCCTCAATTATCCAACAATTATCAATAGATAATAATAGAAATAAACTATACAACTGAATCTAAGCATAATTCCATCATCATTCAATCATAAACAATAAACCCACTTCGTAAGCCAAATTTAGGGATTTTGTGAAATCAAGGGTTCATAGATTTTTTCATATTAAAACATCAAATAAACATCAATAATATCAGAACTTAGCATTTGAAATCATTTCATGCAAGAACCCTTGAGTTTGAGTAGAAATTAGGCTTTTTCATAAACTTTGGAAAGCTTGAAAACCATTTGAAATTGGCTCTAGGGTGATAGATTTCCGTAGATAAAGAACTCCCATACCTTAATAGATGAAATCCCATGTAAATTAAATAATAAAGCACTTGAAATCCTCAACCCTAGCTTGAACTTGACCTTGACCTTCAATGGTGTTCTGAAGAGAACTTTTTCGGAGATTAGGGTTTTGTTTTTTGAGAAAAGTGAATTAAGAAATCTAAAATACCATTTAAATGTTTAAATACCCTTAAAATACTTAAAAACACTAAAAATAACCGTCCATGTCTTAATAGGAACGTGGGGTGAATTTACCAACTCACCCCTCAAGTTGGCCTAAACTTGACAGATTGCTGGGGTGACTTACGAGACCCCCACCTACGGATCGTACTCAGGCACTTACGGAGCATCCTGCTGGTCCATAGTTGGTGACTGAGACTTGGCCATGGGAGCTAAGGCTACCTAGGCTAAGTCTTGACTTACGAGGAGTAAGTGAACTTACTGGCCGTAAGTCATGGCCATAGTTCACCAACTTTTGGCGGCTTGTGTTTTAAACCTTGGGTCCTCCTCAAGGACCCTTAGATGGTCCTTGGGGAGTCGTACCCAAACTTTTAACCCCTAAACATGCCCATATAGGTGTGAGGGTTAGTTCTACAAAGATTTAGACTTCAAACGACACACAAACTTCAAGACAACACACTAGAACACACTAGCACCAAAAGATTAGTTTCCGTACGTCATGGTCGTTCTTGACGTTTGACTTCAAAACACTTCAAACTAAAATTCAAAAGCCAAAACTCATGATTTTAACAAGTTACTAACTTCTAAAACACATATGACGGTCTAGTTCTTCCTATTTCAGTTTTAGGGTCATTACAGCTAGTGACTTCAAATATTTCATTTCCGTCAGGTTGTGGTATGCAAATTGCTCTCATTTCACCTGTAAGAGATAAGCTATAAACACTGTTGATATCATCGATGCCCTCTTGATGACCTTCTTGACTACCATTCACCTCTTATTCACTCATTCTTACTTCTACGTAGCCCAACCAACACTACACAATGCAACCAACGCCAATAAATTCACAAATCAAATCTCCAATCAAATAATTCTAAGTAATGCTACTCCCCGGCAGTGACGCCATTTTGATTTCACGTATCAGTAAACTTCATCCAATACTAAGTGTCAACGATCGTTAGTCAGTAATATAATCCAACTGAGTGAGTTGGGGTCGATCCCACAGAGAGTAGCTTTTCCTTCGAATTCAATTATAGAAGTATGACAACAAACTCTTCAACTGAACACTTACTACACCTTTTTGGTTTAAACATCAAATTTCAGGTTATAATTATCAATCCAATTCAACAGTTAACTCAAGATGATCAAATAGTGAGGTAACACTTGGGGAATTGACCAACCAATTATTTAATTCAACTTAGTGGATGAACATTGATGCTCTCAAAGGGATAACATGTCGTGGATAGGTAGGACTATATGTAAAGTAATTTTCTCTCGAATAATTACCTTATCTTTGTCAAATTCTCTCAAACTTTGACACTAAATGGAAGATGCCAATCCCTTGTCCTCATCAAATCCACTCTCTCGAGCTAGATACAAAGGATAGATTCCATGTTTCACTCTCTCAAGCTGAAATCATGGAGACCCACTACCAAGGATGCTGAATTCGCTACTTTGGTTCGGTACTTCTCTCTCGAGCAAGCACAAAACACTGAGCTTTATACACTAATCATGCAAGAAGATCTCAAAACGCAGCAGCAAATCAGACCCATTTAAAATTAACACCATTATTTGCCAATCAATGACACCCACTTAGTAAAACTCAACAATTGGTCACATAGTCAAAACCCCAAGAAGAGGGTTTTAGCCAATCATAGTAAAAAAGAGAAAATCAAGCTCCATCATGTCTTCCATAGCTGGATACAAATGAAAATTGAAAATTAAAATCAACTAAAAATCTCCTCTATTATAAATCTCCAAGAAAATCTTGCTAAAATCACTACGAAAATGTCTCTAGCAGTGGTTTTTCTCTCAATATTTTGTTCCTTACATTTCTGAAAGCCTTTTCTATGTACCAAGAATCAATTTATGCAAGTCTGAAGTGTGACTATTTAAGACCTATCGGCGAGGTAAGTCGGGCTTGGCCAACAATTCGGTGACTCGCCGATTGTCCTTCCTCTCACCTTCATTTTTCACTTCTTCTTGGTCCAGCTACTGTAATTTTGGGTGATCCAGATCGGGATCGCTGAATGATTCCACGAGTCCCTCTTTCTCCTTTTATCTCGCCCATGAGCAGTTGTTTGGATCTCCATCAGCACTTTTGGCGACCTGGTCATCCTTCGCCAAAACCATCGGTGACTCGCCGAGTGGACTTGCTGCTCGCCAAAGTAACCTCCAGTTCAGCTCCAACATTCTATAACTTTAGGTAGTAGGGTAGCCACTTGGCGATTCGCCGAGTGACATTGGCGATCGTCAGGCTCTCATTTCTTCATTTCTTCAGTTCGCTTCGTTCCTTTTTGCACATTAGTGTCCATTCTTTGTCCCTAAATAAACATACTTGGAAATCAAGGATTCTATAGCAGTTATTGGCACAAAATAAGCATTTGAGGACACTAAATCTTTCGAAATAAAGCCCTTAATGAGTCCAAATTGTGGACTCATCATAATTGTATTAGGTATTTTCCTTTTTCCTTATTTTTCTTTATTTTTACAGAGTCACAGTGTGTTGATGTGTGCAGGAGAGAATGGGCTAAAAATTGCAGGAACTAGGTGCAGACTTCTCTTCACGGGCAACTTCACGGTCCGTCAATCTTAGAACCAACCTAAGGGAGCTACTGGAAATTGCAAGAAAAAGGTTCACGGAAGGGTTGACGGGCCCGTCAGGACTTGTACGAACCGTCTAGCCTCTCGTGAACCACATGTAAGTATTTTACCCCCAAGTCAGTTTCACGAACCACTGTACAGACCGTGGTGACCTTCATGGGCACTTTCAAGGTCCGTTGTCCACAACCCAGCCTTACCAATATGCGATCCAACCCGTGCGAGAGGAATAATTGAAATCAAAATGTATATAGGTCTTCCAAAGTGCCAAGGGTCGGTTCTTTTCTTTTTCTCTCATCTATAATGGTTATTATTCATACAATCAAGAGTGTTCATTTTCAAAACCCTACCAGTATTCATCCTACAATCGAAACCCTAGTCAATTTTGTCGAGGAGTTCATCCCAACAATTCTCTTCTTCTTAGTGGGAGAAATTTTCCATTACTTCTAAGTACGTCTCTTAATAAATTGTTATAAGTTTGATCTTGTCTAAAACAAGTTAGATTTACTTCGATTTAGTCAAGTTTAGCTTGATTATGGGATGAACTACTTTGATTGGTATTGACTTGTTGTGGGTTAAATTAAATTGGGTATTTTTTATTGTTCTATTGTATAGGTATGATGAGGGTATCTTTATATATTGCATGAATATGGTTTTTGTTTGCTTTGTGCGTATTGAAATTCAGATTGTGTAATAGTCACGTTATTTTTCTGTGTTAAAAAGGGGGTAACTTATCCAACAGTGAAGTTGGGGAGACGATGACTAAATAAATGGCCAAGTGTAAGACCACGATAGGTCTCACGGACCATGGAAGCCACCACGAGCCGTGACAACCAATCGTGGACAACACTTGAGCATTTCATACTAGCACCAACTATGATCACGGGCATTATTAAAGACCCTGGTTCACTCCACGGACCGTACAACCATCCATGAATAGTACTTGGTTGAAACACTATTCCACACTAATTCTGTGTTGAATCCACGAGGGGTTTAATGGACCGTGGTACCTACCACGGCCCGTGGGAGCACCTGTACAGTTTACTTATATTTTGTACAGTTTACTTTTTATACTTTTGTTTCTATTTCATCTTTTGATTCTGTGGCCCTTCCTTATGATAGATTAGGTGACGACATTCTTAAGGCAAGGCGTCACAATGTAATTACATAGGGGAAGTCTGAGTACCTGATAGTGTATCATTTTACTAATTTTTGTACTAATGAGTATTGTGTTTCTCAGGTTCTAAGCCTCCCTGACGAAATAACGCAACCAAACATTCCTCCCATACTGCATCTCAATCGGAAGGCCATAATGCTTCTGAATCTAGTAGTTCAGAGGTATAATTGAATATTACACCTGACGATCATCCACCTCGAGCTACTAGATCTGCAACAACTAGAACTATCCTCTAGGACACTCATCCCCATTTTGAAGAGGCAGGTAGTACTTCTGGTAGTGGGGTGGAATGGTGAAGTAAATCTGATGTTGCTTCAAGAAGCTAGTCGGATGATAGGTCGGGATGTAGTGCAGAGTCTGAAAGTAGCTCTCAGGAAGGTTCTACCACTTCTCCATCTGCAGAAATACCAGAGGATAATATGAGAGCTCAGACAGAGACATGTGCAGAAGAGGGGGATGATGAGGTGACTCCAGACGATACAATGGTCCAATATGTGAGCATCCGTGAATTTGACCCAGTAGTGTGACAACAACTTATTGACTGTTTCACAGTTATGTGGACGGTGAACAGATCGGTAGATTTCTTTGAAAAGGTAATTGTGAGTAAATCAGGGGTATTTAGAAAGAGACCACCGATGCCCGAGACTAGGGTAGTGATGGCAGACATCCAGGCATATCCAGAGATTTACATACCGTTCCAGATTCACCAGTTTGAATGGATGACCAATGCTCCTGGGGTATACACCGGACATATACCTCGAGAGTTCTATGTTGTCTATGCTACCACCCTAATGATCATAGTTGCAGAAACTTAAACAACAAAGAGAGCACAAAAGACACTTACAACCTCATTTGTTCCATTAGACACAATCATTATTCGTGGGAAGACTGTGAATATCTCTGAGGAAACAATTAATCGGATGCTACATGGCCCTGAGTATACCACACCAGCTTCTGTTGGACTATTTGAGGGTAAACACCACGCTGTCACGAGTGAATCAGAGATGGAGGATCCTACTTCACGGGAGCGCGTCATGCGTTGGATTTCCGGGTACATTGCCACAGAAAAAGAAGCAGTAACATGGGTGTCTGATCCAATTGTGCATATTATGAAAGCATCCCTGACTTTTCCAGCCAAGGTCTGGTGGACAATAGTTCAAGCACGGCTTCGACCCACATCAAATGAAAATACATTGTCTCCATCACTAGCATCATTGGTTGCATGCCTCATGGTCGGGTACCTTGTGAATGCAGGTCGGATAATCTCCACAGAGATGACAGATAGAGCACTGAATGAGCAAGAAGGTTTGCCATTTCCCTGTCTGATAGGGAAGCTTTGTTTGAAGGCGAACATTCCTCCAAATAAGTTGGTGGATAAATCGGTGGAGGCATCTAAGATAACTGTAGCTTCAAAAATTCAAGATGTCAACAATCCTCTTTATGGGAGGAAATCAGGAGCAGCGGACCATTAACGGTAGTACCTCATACACCACTAGTCATCCCACATGTTGCAGACCAAATTGAGCAGGGTGAGTCATCACAACCAGCTTCGAAGGCACCATCATCACCACCGGTTTCAAACCCCCAGGCTATAGGTACCTATTTTACTCTCCCAACTACTTTTCTTGAGAAGTTGGTTACAGATCTGCACCAAACCAGGACCTTGGTCGACCAAATCATCCACCAGATGCCTCAGCTTATAAAGAACAATCTGTTAGCTGCAGAGAAGAGCATTAAAGATGAATTGAGGAAGGAGCTTGCTGTTTTGAATAGCAGGATGGATGGCTTGGAGGTCTATGTCCAAACACAGTTGCAGGCTACTGGCTCAAGCAATAATGAAGAGTTTCAGAAGCAGTTAGCCGAAATGCGAGCCTAAGTTGCTAAACTAGCTGAAAAGCCGGTACAAGTGCCCACTCCAGTCATGCCAGAGTCATTAATAAATATATTTTTGATGAACAGCCTACGTCACGGATCGTGGTGTTGTTCATAGAGATAAGTCAGTAAGAAGACTTCAAGGGAGCCATATTTTAGGTTGGCCAAGTAAAGACCACGGATGCCTAGACGGGCCATGTTCATCATGACGGGGCATGGTGATGATCGTTATGCATTTCCAGTGGGTAGACATCAAGAAGCTGAAAAGTGAATTGGTAAGTTAAGACCACGGGTACCTAGATGAACCATGTTCATTGTCAAGAGTCATGGTGACGCCCATGACAAGAATCCAGTGTGCAAGTCTTGAAGAGACAATTTTGGGTGAGTCCAAGTGAAGGCCACTCAGGGCGTCACGGACCGTGAAGCCCTTGACGGACCGTAGAGTTGTCTGTGAAGTGCCCAACATTCAGTCCTACTTGAATTAGTACTCTTTTTAAAACACTATTTTAGAATTAAGTAGGTTGTTTTTATGTTTTTATCTTATCTTACCTTGAACGACGAATGAGTTTACATAATTCATAGATTTTGGTTTTCGATTTTGGATATTGAATTAAGTTTGAAGTTTGGATTTCCAGTTCTTGAATTATCAAACTGCTTGTTGATTGCTTATTCTCGTAAGTACTTTCTAACATGTTTTCATTCGATATTTATGAACATTTACGTGAAATCATGAGTGGCTAAACATCTCAACTGGGGTTCTGGGATCCATGACGTAATTCTAATTGTGATTTCGTAAAACGAGTGAAAAGGAATTTGTGGTTACAAACTGTAGTTTAGTATTCGTTCTTCATGTATTCTGTTGAGTGCACGCATTAGAGTGAGCCTGTATTTGCCATTTGTTCGACAGAAAAATGATAGTTAGTAAAAAGCTAAACTAATTTAACTAAATGGAGTCAAAGTTCTAGTTCCAGAGAAAAGAACCTTAACACAATTGTAGACGAGGGTAAATCGTGTAACACTCTAGGACCGAGAGGACTTGAGTGAAGATTATATGAGTAGACTAAAAAGTTTCGTATATAGATAACTCTCATGTAGTTTGTAGAGGTAAATTGCCTGAAACTCAACTACGAAAGAACATTAGACGCAACATTATGGGGAACACAATCCTAGTTTCAGTTAATTATTGAAACAACTTCGAGGCTGATATTTTGTTAATCGTTGAATTAGAGTTTAGTTTGCAAATTTGGATACCAAAGAGTTAACGCTAAACCCAATTTTACTTTCTGTAAATGTTCATTTAGGAAATAATAACGACCTTAGAGTAAAGCGCGACAGTGAAATCATTCATGTAAAGAAATTCTCTGTGGGATCGACCTTAACTCACGTTGAGTTCTATAAATTAACATTGACAATTTATATGTCTTAATTGAGGTTTAAGTTTGGACGTATCAATCACTTCCCAGTTTGTAGGAATCTTAATCTCTTGAGTCATACCTCCTAGTTTCGGATGTTTAACCTTCACTTGTTGACAATTGGGGCACTTGGGCACAAAATCTGTTATATCCCTTTTCTTGCCATTCCACCAAAAGACTTCCCGCAGATCACGGTACATCTTGGTGGAACCTGGATGAATAGAATACCTAGAGTTATGGCATTCTGTTAGGATCTTCTGTCTCAACTCACCCACCTTAGGAACATATAAACGACCCTGGTAGCGAAGCACACCATCTCCCCCTTGGGAGAAAACCTCAACTTTCTGCTGATTAACTTGTACCCTTCAATTGAATCATTATAGGATCACTGTCTTGTTTTTCCTTAACCCCAACTACCAATGAAGTTTATGAGCTATTCTTAACGGTCACACCATCATCTGATATGTTCATAAGACAAACTCCTAAGCGATCAAGTCGGTGAATATCTTTTTCTAATTCCCTCTTTTCTTCCTCAACATGTGCTAAACTACCCATAAATAATCTGCTAGAGAATCAACTACTACATTGGCCTTACCAGGATAGTAAAGCACATTCATATCATAGTCGTTGAGGAATTCAACCATCTCCTCTAGCAAAGATTCAAATCTTTCTGGGTGAACACATACTGAAGGCTCTTATTGTCTATGAACACATCTACGTGAATGCCATATAGGTAATGTCTCCAAATCTTTAGGGCAAATAGTAGGACTACAAGCTCGAGGTCATGAGTCAGATAGTTCTTCTCATGCAACTTGAGCTATCTAGAAGCATAAGCTATAACCTTGCCTCGTTGCATCAACACATAACATAGGCTGACTCTAGATGCATCACAATAGATAACATAACCCTCTAAACCCTCTGGTAGAGTCAAAATAGGAGTTGTAGTCAACCTAGTTTTAAGTTCTGCGAAGCTCTTCTCACACTCTCGAAACTAGTAAGCTAAACTAGACCTTAACATGAGAGTTAGAGTCGTAGACGTACCTACACATACCTTGAAATTAATGTTTTTGTGTGAGAATGTCAAGGTTCAATCCCCATGGACCAACCATGGATCCTTGATGAGGATGCTAAGGAGGCTGGCAGTCACCCACGATGGCAACCCACGTCCCGTAGGTCCTCCCACATCGTGTGGGTGGGCAACCGTGGGTCAAGCCTACCAAAATAGGTCTCTGAATACCCACCCATGGTTAACCAGCACGCCATGTGGGTCCATCCATGGACCGTGGTCGTGTTGCCGTGGGTGAGGCCTGAAACTGCCCAACGACACTTACACTTAGGGGCACTATGGGGTTTTCCTTTTTCAGTTAATACTAAGTGACGTCATTTTACACTAAATTAGCCTAACGATATAATTTTTTAAGACCCCCCAATTAAGTCATCTTCCTCATAATTTCGAAACCCTAAATCAAAAACTAACTTTTCCCAAATACTCTTTCTTTAGAACTCTAAGGAAGAAGAAGAAAGAAGGTGAAGCTAGGGTTGAAGGAACAAGCTCTTCCACTCAAATTTGTTGGATTTCATCACCAAGGTATGGTAGCTCTTCATCCAGAGCCCCTTCAAAACCCCTAATTTCAAAGTTAGAAATCCCAAAAGTTAGGGTGACTTCAATCTCATGGATTCCTTTCAAATTTGTTTTTAATTATTGAATTATGTTTTATCATGGATATGTTGATGGTTTTATATGGTTTTATTTTGAGTTCTCTAAGAATCCATGAATTCCCCTAATTTCCAATCTGGATCTCAAAGTGTGAGTAATGATTGATGCAAGTAAAATATGATAGAATTATGCATGTAGTAATTGAACTACTGGAATTATGTCATCATCCATATCTAATGTAGTAATTCTAGATGTGTTGATGAAATATGATCTATGGTCCTTGAAGGGCAAAGTATGTGAATTATGCATCATTGTGAGGTTTATGTATATGCTTTTAGAACAGTTTGAGAGTGAAGTGTCCATGATTATGATGATGTTGTTGTGTTGATTGAAAATCCATTCTCATGAACACATAATGAATATAATGTGAAAGGTTTTCTCACATCATGGTGATTCTAAGGTTGAAAGGCTATTCTCACCTATTGAATCTATGAGCTATCTTATGAACTATGTTTGATTGAGTGCCAAGGCATTTTTCCACAAATATGAACTTATGTCAAGACTTAATATTTAATACATGGGAATTAATGCTTAGCACCGAGTGGATATGAATATGAGATGGAAGCTTATACGATAGTTGAGTCCGGTTTCCCATGAAAGTTTTTACACGAGGTGAGTCCGGCTTTCCAAATGGGTTCCTTCTACCTTACTTGAGTCCGGGTTCCCAAAGTATATATCTCATGAGATGGAAAACTTCTACCTTAGTTGAGTCCAGGTTTCTAGAAGCAATCTCCTTATCCCATAAACTATGTGCCCCATTAGGTATTTAGCTAGTGGATCCACCTAAAAGCTAACAAACCATGGTCTTACCTTAGGCTAGTAGGACAACCCTTTTCGATGTGGGTAACACCGGATTCCATGTTAAGCTCACATGGTCTATGTCGGTTAAGGCTTATTCCCACTATGAACAAGATTATGAATTATGAACTATGGTTACTCAAGAAGCTTTACTTAGCATGGGTGGGATTATAGGATCTTATTCATGCATTTCACAAGTATGCTTTAAGGGTATTTATGGTAAGTTTCCATTATGTTATGATGATCTATATGTTGAATATGCGTATGACTTATGCTTTTACACTAATCTTCATGATGATTCTTAAACTTGGTAAAGTGCATGCTTTTCAACTAAAATGTCCATTTTTGCATGTTTGCATGATTTTATGCATGACTATAATACTTAGTCCATTATTGTACTAACCCATATTTTCCTACATTTTCCCCAAGTGTAGGGTCCTGTTCTTAAGGCAGTCATCATTTGGTTCAAGCTTGGATTCGACTATTTTCCTTGCTTGTGGTGAGTTTTTATGATTCGAGGACGGGAGATTCACTTTGAGTTTCATTTCTATTATTTCATTTTTAGATTATGTGGTATGGGTTATGTCCCTATTTGATTCAAGATTGTAATAGATGTCTAATTGAGACAAGTATAGACTTCCGCTTTGCTTTTATGAAAACTTTTTAAGACTTGAAATGTATTTTTACTCTTAGTGTTCTAATTATTTATGTTATGATATGTTAAGTGGCTTACATGGTGCCTTTAGGGGTATTATGTGCCTTGCTACATCTAGGGGGTACCCTTGGGTTGTGATAAACTTGGTAATGAGAGAAGAAGGTTCAGAATGATTCTAGGATGATGTCTCATAAGCCATGTCTAGTAGAATCTTGTTCATGAGTGTGAAGCGCGACACAGTTATGAATGAGAGGCTACAAGATGATTAGGAAACTACACTTCTTTCATTTCCCTTAAGTCGTGTCGTAGAGTTTAACTCTATAAAGTCCCTCTTCTAATCCTTCTCTTGTGTCTTCAAAATATGAATACACGAAGGGCTAACAAAAAAAGAATAGAGGGTGACAATTTGAATGAAGAAGATCATCAAGCTAATCAAGCCCCAATTAATAATTTGGCTATGTCAGATATGGAGGTTAGGTCTGCTTTTAAAATGTTGGCCCAATCTATGAATTTGTGACTAATGTGAACCCTAATATGAATTTGGTTGCTTCAAGGGTTTGGGATTTTGCTAGAATGAACCCTCCAGAATTTCATGGCTCCAAAGTGGAAGAGGACCCTCAAGAATTTGTGGATGAGGCTTACACAATACTTGATATTATGAGGGTGACTTTGGTAGAGAAAGTGGAGTTGGCCGCTTACTAATTGAAAAGTGTTGCTCAAGTATGGTATGAACAGTGGAAGGGTGAGAGGCCAATAGGAGCGGATCCCATAGAGTGAGAGATGTTCAAATCAACATTCCTTGAAAGGTTATTTCCCCTAGGGTTGTGGTAAGGAAAGATGCAAGAGTTAATTAACCTTCGTCAAGGAGGTATGAGTGTGAAATAGTATGCTCTTAAGTTCACCCAACAATCCAAGTATGCTCGAACTATAGTGGCGGACTCAAGGGCTAAGATGAATAACTTTGTGGTGGGAGTATCTGACTTGGTAGAGGAAGAATGTCTTACGACAATGCTTATTGGTGATATGAATATCTCACGTCTTATGGTGCACGCCCAACAAATTAAGGAGTAAAAGATCAAATGAATGAATAAGGAGGTTAAAAGAGAAAGGACCAGTGATGGGAATTTCTCCGATGCTAGGTCCGATGGACAAGGTCGACAAAAGTTCAAACAAAGGTTTTCCAACCAAGTCTCTTCTAATGCTTCTCCAATGGTCACCAAGGATAGGGTGTCTAACCCTAAGCCTCAAGGAGGTAATGATAATGAATCTTCTATGGTAAGGCCTACTTGTGCCAAATATGGGAAGAAATATAATGGTAAGTGCCTAGTTGGCACGGATGATGCTATGGTTGTGGAAAGATTGGCCACAAGATGAGAGATTCTCCGATGCTCAAGGTTAAAGGAGTGGAAAATAAGCAATCTCCTCCAAATGGTTCAATCTCCAATGCCCAAAAGCAAAACCATTTTTATTCTCTTCGATCTCGAGATGACCAGGAGAGTTCCCCTGGATGTTATGACCGGTATGTTAAAAGTATTTTTTATTGATGTATATGCCTTGTTAGATCCCGGTGCTACTTTGTACTTTGTGACACCTTTTGTGGCCAAGAAATTTGAAATACTCTCCGAAGTGTTAGTAGAACCTTTTTCGGTTTCCACCCCGGTTCGTGATTCCGTAGTGGCTAGAAAAGTTTATATAAGTTGTCCCATTTCCTTGTCCCATAAATTTAATTTGGTGGATTTAGTGGAGTTAGACATGTTAGACTTTGATGTGATTTTAGGTATGGATTGGTTGCATGTATGTTATGCCTCTATCGATTGTAGAACTTGGGTGGTTAGATTCCAATTTCCAAATGAGCCTATATTAGAATGGAAGGGGGGAAATTATATGCGTAGAGGTCAATTTCTTTCTTGTCTTAAATCTAGGAAGATGATCTCCAAAGGGTGTATTTACCATCTTGTAAGGGTGAAGGATGTTGAATCCGAAACCCCTCCTCTAGAGTCAGTTCCGGTAGTGAATGAGTTTTCGGAAGTTTTTCCCAATGACTTACCCGGTATTCCTACAAAGTGGGAAATAGATTTTTGAATTGACCTTTTACCAGATATGCAACCTATCTCCATTACTGCCTATAGAATGGCTCCAGTGGAGTTAAAAGAGTTGAAAGAGCAACTAAAGGATTTATTAGTTAAGGGATTCATCCGATCGAGTATCTCTCCATGGGGTTCTCCAGTGTTATTTTTAAAAAAGAAGGATGGGTCTCTTATAATGTGCATTGATTATCGTCAATTGAATAAAAATGACCATCAAGAATAAATATCCTCTTCCGAGAATTGATGACTTGTTTGGCCAACTTCAAGGGCTAGCTATTTTTGTAAGATTGATGTTCGTTCGGGTTATCGCCAATTAAGGGTGAGAGGGGTTGATATTCCCAAGATGGCCTTTAGAACCCGGTATGGTCACTATGAGTTTGTTGTAATGTCGTTCGGGTTGACTAATGCTCCGGCGGCATTTATGGACTTGATGAATAGAGTGCTTAGGCAATACCTAGACATGTTTGTGATTGTGTTTATTGATGATATTTTGATCTATTCAAGGAGTGAGAATGAACATGTGGACCATTTGAGAATTGTGTTGCAAGTTCTTAAGGACCAACAAATTTTTTCAAAGATTAGCAAGTGTGTATTTTGGTTGATGTCTGTAGCTTTCCTTGGTCATATTGTGTCAAACAAGGGTATTAAGGTATATCCTAAGTAGATGGATATGGTCAAGAGTTTACCTAGACCTCTAACTCCTTCCGACATTAGAAGCTTTTTGGATTTGGCCTATTACTGTAGGAGGTTTGTTGAGAGATTTTCCTCTATTGCTTCTCCATTGACGACTTTGACTCAAAAAAAGGCTAAGTTTGAGTGGCCGGAGTCTTGTGAGAAAAGCTTCCAAGAGTTGAAAGTTAGACTTACTTCCGCTCTGGTGTTGACCTTATTGGAGGGTACTAAAGGTTTAGTTGTGTATTGTAATTCCTTTAGACTGGGTTTGGCATGTGTGCTCATGCAAAACGGTAAGGTGATTACCTATGCTTCAAGGCAACTTAAAATCCATGAGAAGAACTATCCTACCCATGATCTTGAATTAGTGGCGGTTTTATTTTCCTTGAAAATATGGAGACATTATTTATATGGGGTCACAAGAATTTCCAATAGGTGTTTAATCAAATGGACTTGAATCTCCGACAAATTAGGTGGTTAGAAATCTTGAAGGATTATGAAATGAGTGTCCTTTACCACCCCGACAAAGCTAACGAGGTAGAGGATGAACTTAGTAGATTATGCATGGGTAGTGTGGCTCATGTAGTGGATGAAAATAAAGAATTTGTTCGTGAGGTGGATAGATTGTCCCGACTAGCTGTCCAACTAGTGGATTCCAACAAGGGTGTTGTCATGGTCCATAATGGCTCCGAATCGTCCTTTGTGTTGGATGTGAAGTCTAAACAAGACCTTGATCTTATATTATTTGAGTTGAGGGAGTCGGTACTCAAAAAGTCCGTAGAGGCTTTCTCCCAAGAGGGAGATGGAGTTCTTAGGTACCAAGGTCGATTATCTGTTCCGGATGTTGATGGTTTGAGGGAACAAATATTAGAGGAATATCATAGTTCTCAATATTCTATTCATCCGAGAGCCACCAAGATGTACTGTCACGACCCGAGAGCATCCCCTAGTCATAACACGGCGTACTCGACCCCGAAGGGGTCTAATACAAGCCTCTTTGCTCATTCATTGAATAGACAGGAGAATTAGTGCGGAATTAAAAACTTTATTTAAAACCAAACTATTAAAAATCTCATTTATAAAGAAGCGATACTAAGTCTCACATGTCCATCTTAGACAAACTTTAACAAGATAGGGTCACAGCCCTTTACAATCAAAGTATAGACAAAAGTTTTAAAACATAAGAACTAGAAACAATAAAAGTCCTTGTCCTCGACATATGACGACATACCAAAAGAGGTCTTGAGAGAACACTAATCCCAAACTTCACTAGAGAATGCAATCACTTGCCGGAACCTACACCTGTAGTAAAAATAAGAAAATATGGGTTAGCACACAAAAATGTACCAAGTATGATGACCATGCAAAAACATGCTTTAAAAGGGACAATTTGTTGAAAGTCATGCTTTATGCCATTTTTGTAAAACTTCATGAACATTGATACAAGAGGCATAATATAAGTCACAACCAACATACAAAGTCACATAATTCACATTTGAACAAGATCACATATAACCCTTTACCTTTACCTTTACCTTGAGCCTCCACCTCAAGTAACCCTCAAGTTATACCTTGTGCAATGTATGGGTAGCGTCCTATACCACCACCCACACTAAGGTCATCAAAAGTGAACTTACCATTCATCCTTTCCATCTTTACACAATAAAGCATTTAAGAGACATAAACATTACATTAAGACCAACATCTAAGACAACTCTAAGTCATACTTGTGCAATGTGCAAGTAGCATCCCATACTACTACTCACACTAAGTACTCCTTTGAAGTCACCATAGACAAGGCATATTCATAAACAATAGACATGACAAGGAAGTAACTCATAATATAATCCAGGTATAGAATGCATCTTCACATTTAAGCATTTAAGCCAACATTGTTCATTAGGTTCATTTAGGACACATTCATGCATTTAGAGGACTTTCATACAATAGTCATTAAGACTTAGAGAACTCACTATAGCCCTTTCAAGCCTACTCATGTAATGTATAGATAGCATCCCATACTACTACCTACACTTTCTAGTACCTATCAAGAAACTAGAGTGAACATCTCACATGATGGGAATAAGCGTTTAACCGACATAGACCATGCAAGCTAGACATCGAATCCGATGAACTATCCCACATTGTAAGGGTTGATCTCCTTGCCGAAGGAAGATCGGTTCATCTAGCTTAGGTGGATCCATTAGCTAATGGGATATGAAAGATGTTCATTGAGATCTGACCTAACGTTGGGAAAACCTTCATCTAACCATATCCGCTCGGTGCTTAGCCTACATTCCCATAGAGTAGTTTCATTGCATTAGTGTACTAGAGAGGGCCTCCAACATTAGGCCTAACGTCCCAAAGTACTCTCCCAAGAAAGGGCCACCACCAATAGGCCTACCATTTCAAGGTGCTTTAAGGATAGCTCTTGACTTCCTTAGAGAGAGCTACCACCTTTAGGTCTACCATCTCTTAGTCCATCATTTCACACAAGAAGGAGGCCACCACCATTAGGTTTATCGGTTCAAGACACACACACAAGGAAATGCCACCACCATTAGGTCTACCAAACAAAGGTTTAGCCTAGAATACTTCATTAGACATTTATAGAAAGGCTACCAACATTAGGTTTACCAATTCTAAACATTCATTCATTCATTTATGAAAAGGCTACCAACAATAGGTCTAACAATCAAAGACATTAAGACATTAAGTCAAGATTCATTCATTATTCAAGAGGAGGATGCCTAAGACTTCCAAGTCAATAGATCACATCCAATCTAGTTTTCATTAATCAAGAAGAGGGCACCTAAGCCTACCAATCCAAGTTACAACATTCATAATCACATTGATCAATACAGGAAAATGATGCCTTAGCCTACCAAATCAAGATATTCAGCATTACATTAGAGAACCCTTTACATTCCGTCATCAACATCCATGAGTGTTAAGTGAGAATATATGCTTTCAATCACAACACATTCACATTCTATACAAATTCATCATTCAATCATTGAATTCACAAATATATTCTTCACAATATACATTCACAATTACAACATTATGATAATACTTCAATTCCGCACAATTTGCCTTCAATGGCATGATCACAATGTACATAGTAAGTAAACACCTCCACCTTTCAAGTGGATCAACAATTCAAGTACAATTCTACTTCAACAAGTAATTAGGTTGTCACACGCCAAACTAGAGAAGGCGTGACTGGCACTCGACACCTTAAGCAATCGAGTTAGCCAAATAAGCATACCAACTGACTCAACTGAGGGATTAGAAGGTCGGGTAGCATAACATCTAAAATACTATGACTGGACCCTTAAGGTCATAACCTGAATATCGGTAAGTCATATAGACGAAGGTAGGCAAGCCAAAGATAATAAGGTACTAGCTAGCCGGCAAGGCTACAATGAATATATACACACATACATACATATCTATACATGCCAAGCCTATGTGGCTGGAAACTGGAAGCTGCAGAAAGAAACCCAAAATACTGTGTCCACAATAGCCTCTATGAGTGACATAAGCACTGGTCAGGACAAGTCCCCAATTATACCCAAACTGTACAATAAAAGTAACATCCTATGAAAGCTCCAGGAAGAAGTGGATCTTACCAACTCACAACTGAACCCCGAATCCTAGCAGAGGGGTCAAACAGAATCCCTACCTGGACCTGCACGCACAAAACAAAAATGCATCCCCAAGCAACGGGACACCAATACGAATAAAAATGTACTGGTATGTAAGGCAGAAAATAGAATAATAAATAGTTACTATAAAAATTGGAATAAAAATACCACATGAAACAGAAACTCTGGTAACTGCCACGGTTGACATCAAACCTTATATAAATTAAATATGCATGGTATGCTCGCATAATCATATGTCGTGAATATATATATATGCAAATGCATGCCATACCCAACAAAGTGCTAGTGATGGTGGTGCCTTCCGATAGCGAACCAGGATCATATTTGCCAACTTGTGGCCATATGTGTCTCATACATATAAATAGAGGCAATAAGTCCCATACCTTCCGATTATAGCTCGGAAGTAGAATGCATAGCATGTAATGTAATGGATCCGTAATGCATTTGTTACCTGAATCATGTTGCCAATATTGGCTCATTGGTACTCTTTTCCTCATAATCTCGTAATCACTTTCGTATGATGTGTAAATATCTCGTAGAACCTCATATACTTGTAGATAAAATTGGAACACTTAACTTGGATTTAGAAAGGCAACTTAAACTAGAGGATGTTCATAAAGAGCTTAAAATTCTTCACTTAATAGCTATATATGTTTGCTTAGTGGTTTGTAAAAGAAAGTATTTCAGAAAAACCCGTACTTTAGTAGTTTAAACCTACAATTTATATTTAAGAGTTTTGGAGATCGACATTTCATTTGAAAATTTTAAAAAATATAAATTAGCAAGGAAGGATGACTGATTTCAAATTCATATTGTTAATCCACAATCTTCTTAAGTTACTACACCTAAAGAAGAAGAATAATTTGTACACATGGACCTATAGTCAAGAGAATCAACAAAATGACATAAAGACGCCAAATACACTATCTAACCGAGCGAGTGGAATAGCAACATAATGGACTCACAAAAATACGCCAGCTGCAATCTCAATGCCTTTCACAAAAGGTCTTTCTAGCAATAGAGTAGTAAAACAATATTTGACAATTTAAGATTCAAAAATTTGTGCTCAAAGGAAGTATAGTGCTTAGCCTTAACATACCTCGATTTTTGGTGTTGTTGTATCAGTATGGATTGTACCTCCCTTCCTTACAGTATTTAGTCTACATAAAATCATGTCACACAACCATTACATGCAGAATATTAACACGTCAGGGACAAAGTAGCAATTTAGAGCTCACTAGCAGCGTGACTAGCTCGCCAGACCATTTTTAAATGTATGTTTCATTACCTTTTCTTCTCCAAATTACAACCCCAAATTAATGACGTAACATACATTTTTGCAGCAGCTATTAACAAGTGGAGGCCTACCTAATAGTCAACAACAACCAAATAGAGTATGCCTGCACAACAATTAAACCTCGGCGTATCGCCACACCACTCTTTTCCAGCCCAAAATAACTATAACCAAATCCTAACCACGAGTCTTCAAACAATTAAATCCATTAAAAAAAATATAATACAGTCCTATAATTGTTCAATATAACCATAATAACTTGAACTCGCCGCCTCCAATCATCATCCAATACGTTCGTCCAATAATTACATTTGGAGTCATATCTTTCTCTTCATATGCAATAAGAGCTTAAAAGGACAAAACCTAAACTTAAACTTGATGGAGCTTGCAGTACATTAACATGTTTTATCAATAACAAACAGTCTCCTTAAACGCAAGACGTTGAACCAAGAAGAAACAATTTAAAAATTGCAATGCAATAATAGAATCAACGTTACACTAATTTATGTTATAATCAAATATCCATCTATACTTCTTCTTTTCTTCTAGACTCATATAACCAAGAACCACACAAATACAAAGCATTTCCAAAAAAATTCCAGCAATAACAATATCAGAAAATACTTCAAAACAGCCCAACATCACGTAACTATCCAAATACAATTTTTCCAACCGTCTATTAGTGTTCTTGCCTATATAGCATAGCTATAACTTGGACTCACTCAATAAAATGAAGGGTGAGAATTATTACCTCCAAACAGCAGCAACACCACAAAAAAACGAGACTCCTTCACCATGAAGAATCCTTCAAATCACAACCAACGAAGAGGAAAGAAATAACATAATCTCTATAAACGTTCCAAGGGTGAAACCACATTGATATCTTGTAAATATTTTCTTGGATGATAGGAGAACCTTTAGAGAGGATTTAGGACTGTTTTATTCTTATTTTGATCATAAATAATGAGATAAAACGAAGGGAAATCTGATCTTATAATGCTAAACCGGCATATAAGCTAGGGGCCCAACTTCACATGCCTGCTTGTGCAGTCTCACTAAAATCTGAATATCTCGCAATTCTAAAGTTGTGTGGACAAATGATTTAGTGCATTGGAAAGTAGACTCGTAGACCTTTAATTTCATTTATTGGAGTTCTTCTTAAGCTTTATATATTGGTAGAAAAGCTCCGAGACATTTAACCCAATTTCCAGAAAATTTATCAAAGAAACTTACTCTGACTTTTGCCAACTTTTTATTTCTCAACTTGCTTGACTTCAAAACTTAACTTACGATCATTGGGCGACTATATCACCTTATAAAACATCCTTATTAGTATATAAGACACTCTTTGTCTTATCCCCAAAGGTACCGGCTAACTTATGCGTTCTGAACGGGCGTGGCGTAGAATAGACATTCTTTAACTCAAACTTGTTTAAGGGCATCCTTGACCTATAACGTTAGTCTAATTCATTGACTTTCTACCACCCCTATGCAAACTTATTTTTCTAACATGATACACCAAGTCATATAAACCTCATACAACCATGCAATGATACACATACTAGGCGGAAGAACCACAGGGTCTCACATTCTCCCCTCCTTAAGAACATTCGTCCACGAATGGATTCGAACAATCTCTTGGTTGTATTCCTTGCTGGTATTGTGCTGTTTGCAAGGCTATATTTGTTACGTTCGCAAATCTTAAATCCAGTTTTAAAATCTAATTACAAGGCTTCGTATATCTAGCTTGCGATAATCCATATAAACTTCATTTTTTTGGTATTTAAAATCCAATTAAGTTTGTGTACACGAATAATTGTCAATTATTGAAAAACAACTCAGCTTAAGTCGTCAATAGTTTGGGGTAATTATTCCCTATTTTCTCCTCGGCTTCTGAAGTTATTTCCTCAACGTTGTTATTCCACCATGACACTTTCATAGAAACCACTTCTTTAGTCGAAATCTTTCTTACCTGCCAAACCAAAATAGCCACTAACACCTTAGCATAAAACAAGTCTGTAGAGACAAGAATATCCTCAACGGGCATAATTCAAAGCATTTTCTATGCACTTTTATAAACTAGATACATGAAACACCGGATGAACTGCTTTAAATTCTGAATGGAAATCAATCTTGTAAGCCACCCTACCAATTCTCCGAATAATATTATATGGCCCTACATTCCTTGGACTTAGCTTTCCTTTCTTGACTAATCACATGAACCACTTTATAGGCCATACTTTGAAGAAAACCCAATCTTTTACATCAAATTCTAAGTCTCGTAGTCAAACACCTGCATAAGACTTATGAATACCATATGATATCTACAACCGATCTCTACTAAGCTCTACCTTCTCCATAACTTGTTAGATTAGATCATGATCTAGCAACTCTACTTCCCTGATCTTGAACCAATAAATTGGTGACTTGCACTTCTTCCATATAGTGCTTCATAAGGAGCTATTTGAATACTTTCTTGGAAGTTGTTATTATAAGAAAACTCAACCAGTAACATGTGCTCATACTAGTTTCCATGAGAATCTAGCACACATACCCATAATATGTCCTTGTGCATTTAGATTATACGTTCGGCTTGGCCATCAATCTGAAGATGAAAATTCGTACTAAGATTAACTTGAGTCCCCAAACCCTTCAATAAGGATCTCTGTGTTGTGCTATAAAATGTTTCCATCTATTTGAAGTAATCTATACTGAGATATAATTGAGTATAAATAACTCTCTAATGTGCATCCCAACATATTCCACCAGAAGGTAGTCCTGACTAGATAGAAATGGGCTTATTTCATCAACCTGTAAATAATCACCCAAATGGAATTTGATCTTCCCTTGAGAACACGGAAAACATGTGACAAATTCACATTTATCTCCTTCCACTTCCACAATGGAATAACTATCTCCTGAGTTAGCAAACTAAGCTTTTGATGCTCTACCTCTCCCTATTGACAATATATCTCCTTAATACCATGACACATTTTCATGGTTCCATTTTTTGGGGGTGCGAACCAAAAAATATATCAGATCTATGGATAAAAAGAAACATATTAGTAGAAAATTAAGAAGAATAAGAAGAAAATTAAACAAACTATATCCAGAATATAAACAACTCAACATCACAAAAACAGATAATGATAAATTAGATCAATTGATAAATAATATATCAAAAATAGAATATAAATATATTCAATATTTAAAGATACAATGAATAACGAGAATAACGAATATAGACAAAAACTAACTGACATAATTATAGCAAAAAGACAAGAATTAAGACATAGACAAAATAGACTTAACATCAATATATTTTCAAGAACTTGTAGAAAATCTATAATAGCACAGAGAAAGACGATTTTATATCTACAAATACAAATAGAAAACTTAGAATATAAACTACAACACAACTTATAAATGAATAAAGAAGAATACGCAATAGACGAAAAAACATATGAAAACTATGACGGATTAAAAATAAAAATAATATTTTCTAATCTAGGAAGAAGATATAAGAAAATAGGAGATAATCTAAATCTAATGTTATAAAAAGAGACAGTAAAATTAGAAGACAGTTTAACTGCTATGATAAGGATAACAAAAGAAAATGAAGAAATAGATAGACAGAAGGAAATTGAAAAGATAAAACAACAAGCAAAGAAGGAAATACAACAAGTAGAAGAAATCAAAAACACTAAAATATTAGAATTAGAAAGAAAATTGGCAATATTAAAAGAAATGTATGAAATAAAACAGAAAGAAAAAGAACAAGAAGCAAAATTAACAGATGAGATAAAAAGATTTAGAGAAAAATTACAATTAGAAGAAAATCAAGATAATCTACCTGAAATATGAATTGATGAAATAAATGATGATAATAATCCAGAAGAACAACATTCAGAAACAAGCGAAACATATACGAAACTTTTAGCAAACATAGATGATATAAAGAATTTAGAAGTAAATACGGGAGACGTAGAAATGGATGAAAAACCTAGCACATCAGGATTAAAAAGCCCAAAAAGCTTAAATCCAAAGTATTATAATGAAAATTATGAACAATATGATAGAGAAAAGACTATATGGATAAAAGATTAAATAAAAAATGGACACCTAAACCAATAACTGAACAACATAATATTTTAGATTTCGACTGTGTAGCAGACATAAATAAAACAATCCAATTATGGATGAGATATATATCGAAATAATTAATAGATAACAAGATAGGAATGACAGAAACACTAGGATATATAGAAAGAACACTTATAGGAACAGTAAAATTATGGCTACAAAATTTATCAGATGAAAGTTTAAACACTTTAAGAAGTAATAAAAAACATTGATGGTGTATTAGCCACTACAACTATGGAAATATTATATAAATACGAAATAGCTATAAGAAATGAATTTAGTAGTATGACAACAGAAGTAGAAGAACATAATAAAGAAAAAATTATCAATAGAAATTTAATGTCAAAATTAGCAATATGTAATATGTGTTACATAGATGAATATACTTGTGCATTTAGAGAATATTATTACAAAGGAACATATAGTACAGAAGAAAGTAAAGAAATAAGAAAATTATATTTTACAAAATTACCAGAACCTTTTAATTCAAAAGTAATAAAAAGTTGGAATGAAGCAGGATTAACAAATACCTTAGGAGCTAGAATGAAATTCTTACAACGATGGTTTACAGAACTATGTGAAAAACATAAAGAAGAAAAAAAGATGGAAAAATAATTATTAAAAAACCTAGCATGTTGCAAAAGTAAAACGGCACCCCAATTCGGATGTACAGATAGATACTATAAAAAGAAATATAATAAAAAATATAGGTCAAAATATAAATATAAAAAACTAAGAAGAAGATACTATGTAAAAAACTATAAAACTAAAATACCACATAGGCCAAAGAAAAAATTAACAGAATGTACTTGCTATAACTGTAAAAAATTAGGACACATAGCTAAGGATTGCAAATTACCTAAAAATCCAAAGAAGAAACAAATATCAGAAATACTAATAGACAACGAAAAATATGTACAAATGGAATATATAGATTATGAATTAGAAAGTGAAGATACCATATATGAAATATCAGAAAATGAAATAGAAATAGAAACAAATAATGAATTCTATGCGAATGATTGAAAAAGATATACGAATTATAACTAAAGAAGAATATCAAGATGAAGAATCTGCAGAACAAAAAATAATATTTGATAATAATATATTCGAACAAATAAAAGGAAAAGAATTAGACCTAAGCGTAGAAAAAATATTCGAAATACCAACAATAAGAAATTGGTTTAAAAGACAAAAAGAAGAATATTATGTAGTAAGTCAAAGGGAACATATCATAGATTGCAATTACACCAAAGGAAAGGCTAAAATACCAACAATAAACAAACGAATAATAAATAAAGAAATACAAGATATAAAGGCTAAAAATCCAATTAAATATGTACATTTAGGAGGAACAGAAATACTAATAAAAGCATGTTTTAGAGAAGGAATAGATACACCCACAGAAATATACTTAGCAGATGATAGGATTATACAACCTATAGAAAAAAGTATAATAAGTGCAGTAAAAGGTAATCTCATATACCAAAAATTTAAATTCATAATAAGTGTTTACTACTCAGTAGAAATAAATGATAGGAACATAGATAAATCACTAGTATTATATTGAAAAATGTCAGGAATAGAATTAGCACCTGGAAGTGAAATATTTACAGCTAGATGTAAAAACTTGTATGTTTTAACAACAAAACATAAGATAACAGCCAAAAACAAAATAAATAAAATAAAGATAGAAAATCCTTTTGAAAGAATAGTTACAGTCATAGATAATAATGACTATAGTTATAATGAGATTGACATAGAAGAAGATTTAGAAATAGTAAAAGAAAGATTAAGCATATCAAAAAGAATAAACATAAACTATGAAATACCACAAATATCATCAAAAATGAGTACCTCAAGAAGAATAGATAAAACTCCACAAAAATCAATAGAAAAAAAAAACCATATCATTACTATGGAACAACGAAAATATTTAATATTAATAAATACAGGACAAGAAGAAAACTATATTACAAGAGAATTAGTAACAAAAGATGAAATAATAACTACTGAACAGTTATGCCCTGAACTACCAAAAGCATTAATAAATACCGAAGAAACTACACAAAAGGAAATAATCATTGGAGGAGTACCATTAGTAATAAAATTTAAAATATATCAAGGAGATAAAAATATCATTTTAGGAATAAAATGGTTAGAACAAGTAAAAACCATATAATTTAGAAGACAAACAGTTAACAATAAATTATAATAATAAGAAGGTAATAATAAAAAGAACCTTATTATGATAAAAACATGAAAATATATATACTTGCAAAAATAATAATAGAAGGATATTACAACAGATATTATACACCAATGATAGATACAGGAGCAGAATCTAATATATGTAAATATAATTGCTTACCAGAACCTAAATGGGAAAAGTTAAAAACACCTTTAGTAGTAACAGGATTTAATAATGAAGGGAACATGATCACATATAAGGCAAAAAATATAAAAATACAAATATGAGATAAGATAATAACCATAGAAGAAATATATAACTTTGAATTAACAACAAAAGATATGCTATTAAGAATGCCATTTTTAGAAAAATTATACCCACATATAATAACAAAAACACACTAGTGGTTTACAACACCGTGCAAACACAAAGTAGGAGCTAAAAGAGTAAATAATAAAAAACAAAAAACAACAGAATGGATAAAAGAAAGTGAAAAAATAACACAAAAATTAGAAAATATAAAAGAGGAAGACCCTAAAATAGAATTAATTATATTCTCTATCGATAAAATAAAAATAATTCAAGATAAGTTAGAATTATTATATCGTGAAGATCCTTTACAAGGATGGGAAAAATATAAAACAAAAGTAAAAATTGAGCTAATTGATAATAATAATAATAGTATGATAACCCAAAAACCATTAAAATATAATTTTAATGATTTAACAGAATTTAAGATACATATAACTGAATTATTAGAAAAAGGATATATACAGGAAAGCAATAGTAAGTACCCAAGCCCAGCATTTATAGTAAATAAACATAGTGAACAAAAAAGAGGAAAAAGTAGAATGGTTATTGATTATAGAAATTTAAATGCAAAAACTAAAACATATAATTATCCAATACCAAATAAAATACTAAAGATAAGACAAATACAAGGATA
>JAJOOH010006328.1:0-36919 GCA_029582605.1 Solanum gracilifrons | reverse complement strand
TGTGTTTTTAAAGTTGTTTTAAGAAGTTTAAATGTGTGGATGTAAATAAGTTTTTTTATTATTCTGCACTATTTTCATTATTGAATGCAATGAATGACTATGTGGCTTGTATAAGACCCCTTCGGGATCGAGTACGCCTTGTTACGACTTGGGGGTGCTCCCGGGTCGTGACACATACCTTGTAGGGGATTAGACCTTGTCAAAATCCACACGAAAATCTCCAAGAACTCGACGAACTATGAACTTTTCTTCTCCTTTCACCTCTTTTCTCTTTTCTCCAAGCCCTAGCATATTTTGGTAAAAGTGTAACTGATATAATTCATATTAGACCATAACTTAATTACGAAAACCGAAATAAAAAAATTGGGCAAAGAAAAGACCAAACTACCCTTTAAAAATCCGGATTGTACTTTCCTTATCCAAATAACTCAACTTCCAATGGGAATATATCACTCATACGAACTCAGAATCATGCAAACTTGGCGGCGTTGGAAAGATAATTCAATGATCATTCTTATGTATCTGGAAGCACACCTAACTCATCATGATGTAGGAGTTATGGTCATTTGAAGTTGACAAAAAACTCAACCTAACATACTTAACACATTTTCCAAATTTTTATATTCTTTCCAAAAATGACTATTCCCAATTCTAACTCTTTCTAATTCTTTCAATTAGTGAGATATTACAAGAAATAATCTTTATTGCATCTTCTTCTTTGTTAAATTCTAGGTGTTTTGATGATCCTCACAAATACAAGGACCTGGTCCCTGGCTGAGTGCTCTCATTCAGATTTAAGTGGGGTACAACTATTAAGTTGTCATGTCAAGTGATAGGTGAAAAGTGCGTTGTACTGCACCACTAGGAATTGCGGACGAGGTTGTCTATTTTAGTGGCTCACAAAATGCGGGGACCCGGTCCGTGGAAGAGTTCTCTCATCTAGCTTTTAAATGGTATACAGCTGGAAAGCTATCCTGTTAGAGGTTGGTGTGGCATCAACGTACTACACCAATCAGAATGGACAAGGTTGTTTGTCCAACGGTCAATAACTCTTTATGGTTGACTTAGTCAACATGACAAACAACAAATTAATTAATTCATTCAAAAGGAGCGTGAGCTGGCAGGTCTTCTCAAGAACTCACTAAGAAAAGTTTGCAAAGGATCTGGTCCTGCAAGCCTGCGTATGTGAAAGGATGACAAGAGAGTGTTAGAAAAGCTGCAACCTCTGATGTGGTAGGTGCACGTCTTTCCATATAAGTAGGCTCTTAGTCAATGGGCGGTCCCAAGGAGTTTGTGTCTTTTTGATATAGTCTCTTCACAATAACACAAACTCAAGATTTGGCAAACAAAAACTCACAAACTTAAAAAGACAAAGCCATCTTCAAGGAAGAACTCAAGCACAAGAACACATACAGCAAGGACCTGATCAACTGAATGAGTGCTTTCCGTACCTGCTGTTGCTCTTGATTGTTTGTATTAGTACTTAACTTGTATGATTCCTTTCGCTTGTGTTAGAAACGTTTTAAATCTTGTGATAATCTTGGTAAGAACATAGTTAGGAGTAACTTTGTGTCTTACTGTAAAAGTCTATATTAATCTTTGAGGATTAGTGTAGTGGGCAATGCAGGCATTAGTTAGGATTGTTTAAGTAACAAATGTATTACTTAGTGTGAGATTAGGAGGTTAATCTCATTATTGTGGTGTAAACTGTGCTTTGCTTTTACTCGAGAAGATTAGTGAAAATTGTTTGAAACTCTTGTGTTACAGGTCGTGGTTTTACTCTCTTGAGCAAGGAGGTTTCCACATAAAAATATTGTGCTTGTTTTATATTGTGCTATTTATTTTTTACTTTGTTATTCTATCGAGGGACCTTGTCCCGTGATTACACGTGGACTCATATATTCCAACTAGTGGTATCAGAGCCTGGGCTCTCTATCTGGTTAACAGCAGGAGAGATATTCCTGCAAGAAATGACGACATCAGTGAGCGTGAAAAGAATTCAGTCTCCCATAAGACCTCCTCGTTTTAATAGTCTGTTCTATTGACATTGGAGGATTCGAATGAGAGGCTATGTCATGGTTGAGGACATTGAGGTATGGGATGTCATATGTGAAGGTCCTTATGTGCCAACCATGGAGATTAAAAATTGAGAGATCACAAGAGTCATGCACAAAACTTAACAACAATATAATGATTCCAACAAAAGACTAGTCCAGAAAAATCACAAAGCCACGAAGCTGTTGATGTGTGGCATCGGAATAAACGTATACGATTTGATCTCATCGTGCGAATCAACAAAAGAAATTTGGGATCTGATGAGAACAACTTATGAGGGTACTGAGGAAATAAGGAAATCTAAGCTAGATTTCTTTACTACTCAGTTAAAAAGATTCAGCATGAAAGAAGGTGAAACCATTCATGAAATGCGCACCAGATTCTACACCATTACAGATAAGATCATGTTCCTTGAAGAACTAGTCCCCGTGTGCAAGCAAGTCCCCAAGATAGTGGAAATTCTTCCCAGATCTTAGACAAATGATTTTGTGATAGGCAGTGAGACAAGGGAGCCTGAAGTAGTGGCATTGTGTGCACTATTTCAGCATCTTCAAGTTCATGAGATGCATAGAAAAGGGAAGGGTCTCATTCTGAAGGGTGAAGACATGAGGGCTTATCTGAATGGTGATGCTGATCAGAAGAGAGATACAAAAATGGATGAATCACTTTCTTCAAAGGTGTCACAAAGTGACAGTCCTGAAATAGATGAGAACATGGGCTATTTCACTCTAATATCTAAAAAAATCATGAGTGAACATGGATGTTTCATTAAGAAAGAAAATCATGACAATGCTACAAGTTCTAGGGACGTGTGTTACAAGTGTAATAAAAAAGGTCACTCCATGAGAAGACTGTCGTATGCATAAATCTGACCATAAGAAGGTAAAAGACAAAGAGGGTTAATAGGTCTGTGATAAGACAAGTTGAAGAGAAACCTTTTTCCAGGCGGTGAAGAAGAATTTGGCTGCATGGGAAAATTCCTCAAGTGACTCAGATGATTCTGAACACTCAAATGATGCTTTCATGGGAAAGTCCGATGAGGAAGATGGTGATGACAATGTAACTCTATCTTAATTTAAGCAAAACTTGAATACCTTTTCTACTAGTAAATTGAGTAAGCTAACTATTGTATTACTTGATCTACTAAGTAAGCTAAGAACTAAGAATGATCTCATGAAAATTAACGTAGAAATCTATAAAGATGGAAGAATTTCTTTAGTTGCCCAAATATCTGATATTGAAAGCCAAATGGTTGTTCTAGAAGCTAAAAATCTAGAACTGATGGAAAAGAAAAAGGGTTTGACTACTACAATTTTTAAAGGAAAGAACGAGGCCAACACTCTGCAGCTGGAGCTTGAAAATAAGTTGCACACTACTGAAATGAATATGAAATTGGCTTTAGAGAAAAATCTTGTGCTGGAGAGGGACCTAGTCTGTGTAAAAGAAGAACTGGAAATATCCCTTAAATGGACCAACTCCTCTAAGATTCTTACAAATCTAATTGGTCAAGGCCATAACAGTACAAGAGGGCTGGGGTATGAAAAGATAGATTCCTCATACAATCCTCACAACAAAAATGTTTCTGATGCTAATTATCTGTTATGTGTGCATTGTGGTCGATATGGGAATCTTAAGAAAGACTGTCCAGTTTTGAAAAAATATGAAGGAAGTTTGTCAAACTATTGCAAATAGAGGAATAGACTGAAGAAGGGACCTGGTCTTGCTTCTGGTTTCGAGTTGAAGAAAACCAGTCTGTCTCGCTGGACAAAAGATTTTCTTATCACTCAGTTATCTGATTACTGAGAACTCCGTCTCAAATGGGTTCCCAAGGTTAACAAGAGATTTGCTATGCAAATGAGATGAGGTAGCATCAGTCAGTGTTGGTTTGTGAACAGTGGATGCTCAGAGCACATGACTGAATACTACAAAACTTCCTCTGTCTCAACCCACTTCAAGGTAGATGTGTCTCTTTTGGTATTTGCAAGAAATGGTACATTCTTGGTGTAGGTAGAAATTGAAAATCTATGGAACACACTATTGAGGATGTGTACTATGTGAATAGTTGAAGTACAATCTTTCAAGTGTTTCACAAATTTGTGATGAATGAAATGAAGTTAAGTTCTTGTCAAAAAAAATGTGTTGTCACAAAGTTGCTCTCTCGGGTGATGATCTTGGTAGAAAAGAGAAGCAAGAACATTTATATTACTGATCTGAACACCACTCGTAGTAACAATCTCACTTCCCTTTGTAGTCAATGTGAGAATACTTATCAATGACTCAGGAGACTCGGTCATGTGAGGGCTCCTCTGCTTAGCAAAATTGTGTCAAGGGACCTGGTCTGTGGTCTGCCCAAAATGAAATTTGCAGATGACAAAGTTTGTAATGCTTGTGTTAAAGAGAAACATATTAGATCATCCTTCAAGTGGAATAAGCTGGCTTTTAATCTTCTGAACAACTTTTAGGCTTAAGTGGTGAATACTGCATGTTCTGTGACCACAATGATGATATTGAGAAGTTTGATCTCAATATTGATGAAAAAATAGTTGTGGCATACTCTTCATCCAGCAAGGCTTATCGGGTGTATAAAAAGGTGGTCATCTGATTTTTGATAAGTCTGGAAGAATTTAGTAGTTGCAAAAGAAAGAATATTCCGAGATGGAAGGGTTGCTACAGATTCAGAGAGACGATCTAAATAGTGAGCTTGGTGAAGAATATTCTCTTCATGAATCTAGAAATCTCAAGGAAGCTGATGCAGTTGATGAACCTGATGAGGGACCCGATCCTGTAGATAGTGCTGAACAAAGACGATGCAGTTCAAACTGATAATGTGAATTCTGAAAGTGAGAATGAAGAACTTGATCAAGCTAAGTTTGAAAGAAGCAAAGTATGACACTCGGTTTCCCAACAAGTTGATAGGTTGTCCAAATTCCACTTCAACAATGGCTTCAATAGAGTAAAATTGACAAATCCCCTTTTGAAATCACATGAAAAGGAATTGTTGTTTATTCAAGTACATATTGGTGATGTCATCTTTGAAGCAACCTTTGAGGTGTTGTGTGAAAAGTTGGTTGCACTCGTGAATAGTGAGTTTTGAAGTGAGCATAATGGAAGAATTAAGTTTCTTCTTGGATTAGTAGATCAAGCAAACCACTTAAGGTACCTCAGGTGTCAAGAAAAGTACATCAATGAGCTGCTCAAATGGCTTAACATACTTATAGTCAAGAAAATGTTAAAGAGGGGTAATGTTATCATGAAGTTTTGCAAAATGGAAGATCAGTGGCTAACATCTTCACTAAAGCCCTAAGGAAGGACCAATTGTATACTCTTATAAGGACTTAGCTACAGGGAAGAAGATGGCATAACGTTCAGGGCAATTGATGTCTGATAAAAACAGGGACCTGGTTCTATTCTGTCCGTGAGTAGACTTTTCGATTTGAAGGAATATGTGATGCTGATTATGCTGGGTATCAAGTTGATAGAAAGAGTACCTCAGGATTGGCTTATGTTCCATGGTGATCTCTAGCTCATGGGGAACTAAAAGGCAAGATTCGGTTTCTCTTTCAACAACTGAGGCAGATAATGAAGCAAGTGCAACTTGATGGGCTCAACTCTCATGGATCAAGCAGCATCTTGAAGCTTTTAGAAGACCTTGCTGAGATAACCAAACTGATGTTGGACATACTGAAACCTTCTTGAATGGATCTTGCCTGAAGCAATCAACTCTCTCATGACTATGAAAAGGGAGAAGGTATCCTTGCTTTTCAGTTATGTTTGTTTTAGCAAATTCAGTCTTGTACCTTCTGTAGGTATACACACATGGAAAAAAGGGCAGAAGGAAAATGGAGGTCAGCACAGATATAGGCAATCACATTCAAACTACAGAGAGGGACCTGGTCCATTCTCGAAGGTTAGCACTCTTAACATTGCAGTTTAAATTATGCATGAGAACCATTGCAATTGCCACATGTCTGTCATTCAGGTATCTGACCGTTGTCCCATCTTTTTAATACCAAAATGACACTTTCTTTCTTATAGTACACCTTTTCACTTCCTTCACACTCTATATTTCTTTTCAAATCCCCCTCCAAAATCAGAAATGTTTAAAATCCTTTTTTATCCTCTCTAAAAAAACACCTCAAATGGTTAAACCCTTTGCATTTTGAAATGTTTCAATGATATCTGGTCATTTTTGTCTAAAAAAACAATGAACTCTATTAAAATTTGTATTAATCATTTAAAAACACTAGTCCAATATTCTTTCAATTATAATTATTTACTAAAAAGCTTTAATTTAGTAATATTAATTCTATTTTACAACATTGTATACTATATGATATGATACACACGTGCCGTGAAATTAGTTAGTATAAATATGTGCAGTATAAAGAAAAGCTTTTTAAAACATGGGTGTCAACTTTTTGTAATTTGAGATACAATAATACTCTGTATACAAAGATACTATATAACTCTGAAATTTATATAAAATACAGAATACTGCTATGGGAGTTTCTCTAACCGACAATAAATCACGTTAGAGCTACTGTGATGATACAACGTTTTGCCTCACGCTGCCAGGGCCGTCCTATACCTTGCTGAGGGTATATAACCTGACTACTAAGTAGATCCACTAGTCTATCCTAAAAAACATTAAGGAATCATCTAAAAAGTATCACCCTTTTCTACACATGGTGGCTACATGGATTATGGGGGCTGGGAGTTTTCTGAACTCTCCCCCATATCGGTGCTCAATACTACTCCCAAAATATAATACTAGCTCTTATGTGTAAAAGCATGCTTCTTTCTGTGGTTGGAGATAATTGCTCAAAACTTAGCTCAAAGGCTCCTCTTGTAAATCAAAGTTTCCTCTCTTGCTTAATTGTTAAAGCATTTACTCTTTTCTGAAAATTAGCTCAAAGGCTCTTTGGAAATCTCAGTTTCCTTTCTTACTTAAAGGTAAAAACATTTTAAACTCTTTGGGAATACATAATCGCCATATACTCTTTGAAAAAATGAACTTCAATCTTTACTCATTACTCAACACAAAATTCATGTCTTAAAACAAAGTTAAAACGTTTGTAAAATACTTTTGGAAAACTCTAAGAACTTCTCTTGACTTGACTCTTAATTTTCCTTGAATTGAATTATGGATTCAAGGCTCATGATCTCATGTTATGGATGATTTCATGCTGTTTAGACGTACCTTAGAGTGTAGAAATCAACAAGAAAACATAGGTACATTTCAAGGGAACTAGTACATAAAGAAGTGGGAAGAAGTAGAAGACCTGGCGTCCATAGCGCTCTGAGTGGCGCGGGGCGCCAGACCCAAAACTTCAAAAACTGAAGTTGGGGTGCGCTGGCTGGCACGGCGCCCTAGGGTAAAAACTTCAGCGAACTTTGTGGGGGCGCTTAAAGTGGCGCGGCGTCCCACCCCTCTACCCAGGTATTTGACGATTTATCTTGCTCGTTTTTCAACTCTAAACCCTCTAAACTCAATTGGATCTTTCCCCAAACTCTTAGATTCAACTACATAATAAAAATATACAAGAATCCTATCACAACCCGAGGCTACACCCTGGACGTGGGCGGCACTCGAGAACCATTGCTGGTCCCCAAGCGAACCTTCATCCTGGCTAACTACAAGCGAAGACTAACTTAAGCATACAGAAGCTTAAAACTGAAATAAAAGTTCATAAAACTTAAATACAACTTTAGTCCAAAGAAAACTATGTACAATAAAATATATACAACTCGCCATAAAAAGGCAACTATAGTCCTTAAAACATTTAATAAAATAAATGATACAAACTTCTCAACTATACTGACTATCTATATAGCCTCTAACTGATAAATATGGAAGTCGGGACAAGACCCACGACATCCTAACAACTGATATAACTGAAAGGGAAATGAAATCCTCCGGAAACAAGGAGGCTCACCATAGGTAACTCGAACTCTCGGATGTATCAACGAAGCTCATGTTGATGATCCTGAATACCTTTGTCTGCATCATGAGAAGATGCAGGCCAAATGGCTCAGTATGTGGAATGTACGAGCATGTAAGAGGAATTCTAAAGTATAAACATAAGCTTGAACTTTGATAAAAAGGAAATATACTTACCACTTCTCAAACTTACTCAACTCAAGGAATACTCAAAACTACTCAAACTTACTCAACTCAGAAGTACTCAAGGATAAGCTACTCAACTAAAAGATATGATATTCGAGTTTGGGTACGCAACTCAATATAAAGCAACAATACACATACAATATATGGAAAACTTTATAAAATAGTAAAAACAACTTAGTTCCTTAAAGAAAATGCCATAACAAACTCAACTTTACTTATATATAAAAGTAATATAACTTTAGTAGGAGACTATTTACCTGAGAACCACCACTATGAGCCCTAGTGATGACACAACGTGTTACCTCACGTTGCCCAAGGACCATCCTATAGCTTGCCTTGATATAGGACCTTACTTGACTTAGTGGATCCACTAGCTTAACTTACGTGATCATCTAAAAAGTATGACCCGTTAAATCCCATGTTGGCCACATGTTTCTTATGGAGATTTGAGTTAATATGAACTCGCATCCCCAATTCGGTGCTCAATACTACTCCCAAAATATACTTTAGCTCATATGTATTTTAAACACCTCTTTCTTTAGTTTGAAATAATTGCTCGAAGCTTATCCCAAAGGCTCTTTTGGAATCGATGTTCCCTTTTCTTTGCTCAAATGTGAAAACATTTATAAACTTCTTTGAAAATACATAGTTCCCTAATAAATTTTGAGAAATGAACTCAACTCTTACTCTTTGCTTAACTTGAAACTTCAGTCTTAAAATGAATTTAAAACGTTTATAAAAGACTTTACTCTTACTCTTTACTTAACTTCAAAGCTTGAGTCTTAAAATAAAGTTAAGACATTTGTAAAAGACTCGTTAAAATATGGTTCATGTCGAATTAGGGACATGAATGACTCAATGCAACGTTTTCAATAACCATAGATAGAACTCAATACTTGGAACTTAAGAACTTCAATGATACTACTCATTTAAAGAATGCTCAACTCAAAGGTTTCATGCGGAAGTATAAGCATGAACTTCTTAACTCAAGACCTCAAAGATACTTCTCAAAAGGGCTTAGGAACTCAACACTTAAAGGCTTAAAACTTGAAGATACCATTTCTCTGAAAGATGCTCAACTTACGAAGTTCATGCAGAATTATGGGCATGAAACAACTCCACTCGATGGTCTACATAACAACATGGACTCATGTATACGACTCTTCTCATTCTCTTACTTACTTTCTGAGAACTTAGTTCAAATCTATAGTTAATCTCAAAGGATTCACAATTGAACTCAAAGGCTTACTTGAACTTTATTCTTAACTCTCTCTTGAATGTGAATTATGAATTAAAGAGTTTTGGTTCATGATATGAAGGATCTCGTGATGAAAAAGTAGACTCATGAATACATTCTCATCATTCTCATTCTCACTTGCTCGAGTCTTGAAACAAGTTACTAGAAGTTGTAGAAGACTCCACAAAAGGACTCAAAGAGACTCTCTTAGAATGTTTAAAAGAATTTTCAAAATTTAACTCTCAACTCTACCTTGAATTTGAATTATGAATTCAAGGTTATGATCATGTTAGGAATGATTTTAGGTGTTTAGAAGTAGGTTAGATTAGTTAGAATCGAAAAGGAGTGAAGGTGCACTTTAAACGAACTCAAACGGGGCAACCGACGACAAACTGGCTGGGATAGGCAACCCTGGCACTATGGGTAGCGCGGGGCTCCAGCCCCTAAACTTCAGAGGTGGGTTTGGGGCGCTCTGGCAGGCGCATTGCGCCAGGCCCCCAACCCAGAAAATTCAGCAAGTTTCTTTTCTCGTTTTCTCACCCTATTTCTCTTAAAATCGAATGGTTTCTTCCCCAATCACTTAGAATTGATTACTTAACATAAGTATACTCTAATCTACTCAGTACATCCCTTAAAACACTGACATCGATCTCAATAAATCATCCAAAACCCAACACAACAAGATTGAGAATGAACTTCAAGAACACCAATCAAGATTTCATCAAGAACTCTAATCTTTCAACTTCAAGAATGAATTTGCGCTAAAAATAACATGTTTGGTGTGTGGGTGAAAAAACCCAACACTATGGAAGTTTGCATACCTCTTAGGGATTAAACCGATGGCGAAAATCCGCAACAAGATGCAAGAATCTCGACGAACGCTTTCATCCTTTCTCTTTTCTCCTCGTTTCTCTTCTTCTTTTCTCTTCTTGACCTCTCAACTAAAACCCTAGGAGTATTTTAGGATTATAAAACTGAACCTAATAAGATTAGACCCTTAAAATATTACTATAAACGAATTAAATCTGATGGGTAAGGAAAAGACCAAAATTCTCCCCTAAAATCCGGTTTTGACTTTCCTTAATTGGACGACCTAACTTCAAAAGGCCATATCTCACTCATCCGACCTCAAAACTTAGCAAACTCGGAGGCGTTGAAAAGATAATTCAAATTTCTTTCCTAAGGTATGTGGTAGCACACCTAAATCATCTTAATCTAGGATTTATGGTCATTTGAAGGCAACCCAAAACTCATACTTAGCTTAACTTGCAAAATTTTAGATTTTGCTATTTCCAATTTAATTCTTTTTGGAACTCAAGGTGCTACATCTAGTGAACTTAAACTTAACAAATTTTAAATTCCTCCGTAAGATCTCACTCACTATGAAGAACGGTTCGAGTCTTAGTTCGAAAATTTTTTTGTGGTGTTACATTACTCCCCCTTGGGATTATTCGTCCTTGAATGACGACTGGAGTAGGTATGGAATGGGTTAGTCTTACTAAGGTCTGCATCTAATGGTACACTCTCACTATATTCAAGATTAACCCAAATCCTTAGGTTCAGGTTCTATACCTTTCTATAGGGAATCTCATCCTAAGACCATTACTCCTTACCACCACATTCAAGCTTAGTGGACTCCTACTAACAAACTCCTTCAGAGCAAACTAAGGGCTCTTACTTAAATATTTCTCATAGTTAAACCTCATTCTGATCTTCCTCCTTATTTACAATCTTAGATGGAACTATCACACCATCATCATCACGATATGATCATTAACCTCATCTTTCTAACATCACTTCATTACTAAAAGGACCTCTAAAAAGATATCCCCCAAACTCTTTGGAATTCATTACTATCTTATTCTCAAGCTCTTGACTTCATTTCTCATTTTGTCATCTCCCCCTTAGGTCTAAAGCTAACACTTGAAGGCTATGGATATATTCCATCATCTCTAAATGGTCTACCTCTTATTTGTCTTTTTCCTCTTGTGACATAGCCACACTTCACTACCCTTATCTAAAGGTTAGGGTCTCTCACTTGTACTACTCATATCTATTCAAACTAATACCTCAATTCCTCACTTACTCTATGTCAAGTCTACTAGATCAAATCTAAAGACTAACATCATCACCCTCATGTTGCCATTCCTTTTATCATGACACTCATCTCAAATTCAAGCTTAATGTTTATGAATAAACCCGAATATCAATACACTTGCTCACCTACTATACTATACTTCATTACTTGATCAGTTCTATAACCTTCTGAACATTATGACCCTCTCAAACAAATCAGAAGCCTAGCTTAGATCTTTCACTTTATGAATACTTATGCTCTTCTATTCAACACTTATAGTTGGTCATTACCTACACAATGAAACTTCATCACAAGTTCCTTTCTAGCTATTACACACTCTACTTCCTATGATGGAGTATTAACAACTAATCACTTCTTAGTCTACCCATAAGAGAAAACTCGTCATTAATAATTTACTAGGTGCATGTCAATAGTAACATGGCTTGTCAAAACACCATCTCCCTTACTTAGATTACTAAACTTCTTCATACTTTCCTCTAACTCTGGGCTCTTACAGTACTACTGCTCATGATCTCGTAACTCATGTTACCCTTCAGGGTGAAAATACTACCCAAGCTCTAAACATACTTCCTCATAAGGATTCTCTGCTGAAACAAGGCTTAGGGAAGAGAGTACAACTCGCTTTTAGTTCAAATGCACGATTCATATGAATATGAGGGCATTACTCTGAAACTGAACACCTAACTTACTCTTGCACTTCTCTTCAGCCCTTCTGGAGTGTCATGACTTCCTCAAAACTCTTGCTAAGAACAACTCATCAATAAAGAATTGACTCTGCTTTTCAACCACCTCCAGTATGATGGGTAGTCGAATGATTCTGAGAAATGCACGAGTTAGAATAAGTCTCTATGACACAACTCTATTGCACGATTAAGAGTATGAAAGAAGGGAAATTTTTCTTAAATGTCTGTAGTCCCTCACTTATAAAAGTGGGGCCCTCTAAACCATAATTAAGATCCTATTGACACGGCTTCATAGACACCCTAGGACACATAAACTCTATGCTCTGATACCAAGTTTGTCACGACCCAAGGCTACACCCTGGACGTGGCCAGCACTCGAGAACCATTGCTGGTCCACAAGTGAACCCTCATCCTGGCTGACTACAAGCGGAAGACTAACTTAAGGATACAAAAGCTTAAAACTGAAATAAAAGTTCATAAAACTTAAATACAACTTTAAGTCCAAAGAAAACTCCGTATAATAAAATATATACAACTCGCCATAAAAAGGAAACTTTAGTCTTTAAAACATTTAATAAAATAAATGATACATACTTCTCAACTATAATGACTATCTATAAAGCCTCTAACTGATAAAGATGGAAGTCGGGACAAGACCAAAGACATCCTAAAAACTGATATAACTGAAAGGAAAATAAAATCCTCCGGAATCAAGAAGGCTCACCATAGCTAACTCGAACGATCGGATGTATAAACGAAGCTGATATTGATGATCCTGAATACCTGTGTCTGCATTATGAGAAGATGCAGGCTTTGCTCAGTACGTGGAATGTACGAGCATGTAAGAGGAATTCTAAAGCCCAAACATAAGCTTGAACTTTGATAAAAAGGAAACATACGTACCTCTTCTCAAACTTACTCAACTCAAGGAATACTCAATAATACTCAAGACAACTCAAACTTACTCAATGCAGAAGTACTCAAGGATAAGGTACTCAACTAAAAGATATGATATTCGACTTTGGGTACTCAACTCAATATAAAGCAATAATACACATGCAATATATGGAAAGCTTTATAAAACAATAAAAACAACTTAGTTCGTTAAAGAAAATGCAATAACAAACTCAACTTTACTTATATATAAAAGTAATATAACTTTAATGGGAGATTCTTTAAATGAAAACCACCACTATGAGCCATAGTGATGATACAACATTTTACCTCAGGTTTCCCAAGGACCATCCTATGCCTTGCCTTGATATAGGACCTTCCTTAACTTAGTGGATCCACTATCTTAACTTACGTGATCATCTCAAAAGTATGACCCGTTAAATCCCATGTTGGCCACATGGTTCTTATGGAGATTTGAGTTAATATGAACTCGCATCCCCAATTCGGTGCTCAATACTACTCCTTAAATATACTTTAGCTCATCTGTGTTTTAAACACCTCTTTCTTTAGTTTGAGATAATTGCTCGAAGCTTATCCCAAAGGCTCTTTTGGAATCGATGGTCCCTTTTCTTTGCTCAAATGTGAAAATATTTATAAACTTCTTTGGGAATACATAGTTCCCTAATAACTTTTGAGAAATGAACTCAACTCTTACTCTTTGCTTAACTTGAAACTTTCAGTCCTAAAACGAAATTAAAACCTTTATAAAAGACTTTACTCTTACTCTTTACTTAACTTCAAAGCTTGAGTCTTAAAACAAAGTTAAAACATTTGTAAAAGACTCGTTAAAAAATGGTTCATGCCGAATTAGGGACATGAATGACTCAATGCAAGGTTTTCAATAATCATAAATAGAACTCAATACTTGGAACTTAAGAACTTCAATGATACTACTCATTTAAAGAATGCTCAACTCAAAGGGTTCATGCAGAATTATAAGCATGAACTTCTTAACACAAGAACTCAAAGATACTTCTCATAAGGGCTGAGGAACTTAAAACTTAAAGGCTTAAAAGTTGAAGATACCACTTCTCTGAAAGATGCTCAACTTACGATGTTCATGTGGAATTATGGGCATGAACCAACTCGACTCGATGGTCTACATAACAACATGGACTCATGTATACGACTCTTCTCATTCTCTTACTTTCTTTCTCAGAACTTAGTTCAAATCTATAGTTAATCTCAAAGGATTCACAATTGAACTCAAAGGCTTACTTGAACTTTATTCTTAACTCTCTCTTGAATGTGAATTATGAATTAAAGAGTTTTGGTTCATGATATGAAGGATCTCGTGATGACAAAGTAGACTCATGAATACATTCTCATCATTCTCATACTCACTTGCTCTAGTCTTGAAACAAGTTACTAGAAGTTGTAGAAGACTCCACAAAAGTACTCAAAGAGACTCTATTAGAATGTTCGAAAGAATTCTCAAAACTGAACTCTCAACTCTACCTTGAATTTGAATTATGAATTCAAGGTTATGATCATGTTAGGAATTATTTTAGGTGTTTAGAAGTAGCTTAGATTAGTTAGAATCGAAAAGAAGTGAAGGTGCACTTTAAACGAACTCAAATGGGGCAATCGACGATAAACTGGGTGGGGCAGGCGACCCTAGCGCTATGGGTGGTGCGGGGCGCCAGCCCCTAAACTTCAGAGGTGGGTTTGGGGCGCTCTGGCAGGCGCATCGCGCCAGGCTCCCAACCCAAAAAATTCAACAGGTTTGTTTTCTCGTTTTTTCACCCTATTTCACCTAGAATCGAATGGTTTCTTCTCCAATCACTTATAATGGATTACTTAACATAAGTATACTCTAATCTACTCAATACATCCCTTAAAACACTGACTTTGATCTCAATAAATCATCCAAAACCCAACACAACAAGATTAAGAATGAACTTCAAGAACACCTATCAAGAATTCAAAGATGATTGATTCTTCATTTTTAGATCGTTGATGAGGTGTTCATGTGGAGGAGAGGAGATAGGCGACCAAACTTCATATTCTTGATTTTGTTTTGAATGTAGAATTTCCGATATGATGACTCTTTGTGAAAATGTTGGAGGTGATAAAGAAAAAAGAAAGAAAAAATGTTACTGAGAATGTGGATATGGATCTTTCTCTTGCTAGATTTATAGAGTATTGAGTGGACTAAAATAACAAAAATATTAATTGTAATAAATCTCACTTTAAATTTTCCTTCCATAAAATTCACATTTCTTTCCATAACTTTATCTAAATATTTAGTCTAGATTATTTGGTTAGTTAGACATTAAATAACCTTTTCAGTAAAAACCTTTACTAATCGGTTATTATTTATGGCTAGTAAGAATTTCAGTTATATGATATATTACAACACAAAGGGTTTTATATAGCCCTCAACTTTATCAATTAGACCTAATATATCCCTCGTTATGAAAGTCGTTCACATAAACCCATAACTAGGTATATTACACGTGCTCTGCACGGGATTGAACTATTTTATAAAGTTTACATATGATTATTCGATAATATTTGTATTTTCGATGCATACACTACATTGTCAAGAACATTTTATCTTATTGCAAAACGTTTTTCCAAAATCTTATGTGTTATATTTTTTTAATTTTCATTTTTATTGCACAAACATTATGAGTCATAGAAAGAATTTAAGTATAAGAAAGAAGTGTAAGAAAATGTCCATGGAAATAGTTGGTTAGAAGTAATGAAATTTTCTGAATTCCAGCAAGTTATACAGAACAACATCAACCATTAAAGCAAAGATAAAAAATCCCCGAACAACAACATTGCCAATTAAAGTGAAACATCGCGTCCATACGAGAACAAAATTAACGAAATTAAGATGGAGGAGCTTTTACTCCTTTCTTATGAACCTCCATCAATCTCGTTTTTATTATATTATGCCATATCAAATATATTTATTGAAAATTACCCTAATATTTTTAACATCATAGAGGTTTTTCGTCATTGTCTTAGACCGATCATTATTATTGCTTATGTTTCATATCAACGTCCCCAATTTGTTTGGAATTGAACCACAGTTATTGTTATGGTTATAATATATAGTTACAAAGAATTAATGCAATGATAAACAAGGCAATATGTGACATCTGAATGAAGTGTTTCACCACTGGATACTCTAAACAAAAAATTTAATACATAACATATTAAAATCTCACAACATAATTTTGTGAGTACTTGCACTCACAAATATCGACAAATAATAATAAAAACGACTTTACTTTCCTAACAATCAAGAAGAAAAAGGCATGTTTCTTAATATATTTTTCAAAAAGATAGTCTATCGGGCTATATCCAAGTTTACAATTCACAAATTTAATTGAAACAATACAAAAGAAAACGTTGTCAGTACACCAAATATGATCTTTAACGACAATAAATAGCTTAATTACCACAAATATGTATTTTTAGAGGTAATTAGTACTCTCTATAAATCTCCATAAAGCCCATGGTGACATAGTATCTAATGACAATTAATTTATGTCGGTAAAGGCTCTAGCACTCTTCATTAATGTGCATATTTATTGCCGATAAAAAATATTTTTGTGATAGTATATTTTGGTGCTAGTTTCAAGAAATCTTGATCTCTAATTATACCCAAAACGAAGAGACTAAGAAATATTAAATTTGTCAACTTGTGATAAATGAAGTGAACTAATTGTGTCTATACTAACATTCTAGAAAGAGTGTAATGGCATACAATATTTTTGTACCTAAGATAAAACAATCAGAATAATATACTTATTGTGGCAAGTAAGAGGGTAATTTGCTTTACTCTTTGAACAAACTTCACTATTGGTTCCGTAGTAGTTATCACATATTTATTGTTGTGTGCTATCAAATATAGCATAGCCCATAAGGAATTTTTCCAAAAAGTATATGAAGAAGCATGTAGAAAGGGACAAAAGAGGATATCAATTTTCAATCATCGTTGCTGTGATTTCTAACAGAGTTAAAGAAAACTCACCAAAATAGCAAAAAAAAATTTCTCTATTTACATGAATCACTATAACTTTGAGTGAGTGATTAAGCTTCACGAAATGGGACGAAGAAAGCTTTGAGAAATGAAATACACTTTATAAGAATCTTAATTAATGTATTTGAATTTGACTCCCCAATAAGGGGAAAAACCTTGAAATAATAGTGGCAGAAAAATAATTTTATTTACTAATAAACCAAATGTTATAAATTCAGCCATTCCATTTTAAAAACTGTTACTTTTAGAAGAGTCATTGGCGTTGTTCATCGGTGGATCTTGAATTTAAGACCGATTCTATGTTATTTTTCAATACTAGTGCATTTAAAAGTGATACTTCTCTCTCTATGTATGTATATATGTATACATTCATTTGGGAAAAATGACGGATTTCCCTAGATTTCACTTTCTTATTTATTAGGCGAAGTGGTGTTACTTTTCATTTATGAACTTTCACACAATTGATTTTTTAGCATCTACTGATTTTGTGAAACTATGTCCTTCCGTTGTTATTTTTTACTTCCTTGAAAGAAGAGAGGATTAATTAACATATTTGATTCTATAACTTAGGCACAAGATATCAAAAAGGAAAAATTAAATTTTCATTTCAAATCAAAATAACCTTTCACGATCTCTAATCCCACAATAAGTTTTACGCCGAAACCAAAAAATACAAGCAAAAGCATAAACAATTAAAAATACTACTATGAAGACTTGGACCTTAAAAATTACGAATGGATCAACACCTCCCGTTTCTCAATTTACATAAGTTATGTCTATCTCTTTGCCAACTTGATAGTAGTCTTCTAAATTAACCCCATAAACCCATAGACAAGTCAAAAATTTCACGATTAATAGGGTTGATTATATGAGGGTCATATCCTGCAATTTTTAAAATAGTTAAAAAATGTCTCTCTAACATAATGATCTTAATCTTCAATGCTTAGCCGCGAAATTTCAAGTTGGGAATTGAAGCCTCGATGTAATTGATAAAATTCTCTGAATAATTAGGATATGGAATCACCCCATGATTGAAGAACTAATGATAGATAGACTTCAAAATAGCTACATCCTGATAATAGTTATAGTTTTCTTCATCAATCTCTTTTTTATTATAGTATTTCATAACAAATATATGTAGAAAATGACCCTAATATTGGTAATATTATAAGGATTTTTCCTCATAGTCTGAGAACGATCATTACTATTGCTTAGGTTTCATATCACCGACCCCAATTTATTTGGAATTGAACCATAGTTATTGTTATGGTTATAATATGCAGGTACAACGAATTAATGCAATGATAAACCAAGAAATATGTGGCATCTGAATAAAGTTGTTTACCATTGGATACTCTAAACAAATTTTTTGATACATAACATATTTAAATATTACAACATAATTTTGTGAGCACTTGAATTACAAATATCCACAAATAATAATAAAAACGACCTTACTTTCCTAACAATCAAGAAGAAAAATGCACGTTGCTTAATAGATTTTTTCAAAAAGATAGTCTATAGGGCTATATCCAAGTTTACAATTTACAAATTTAATTGAAAGAAGCCAAAAGAAAGAGTTGTCAGTACACCAAAAATGAGCTTTAACGATAATAAATAGTTTAATTACCACTTCATGTGTATTTTTAGAAGCAGTTAGTACACTCTATAAATCTTCATAAAGCCCATAGTGACATAGTTTCTAATGACAATTAATCAATGTCGGTAAAGGATCTAGCACTCTTCGTTAATGTGCATATTTATTGCCGATAAAAATAATTTTTTTTATAGTATATTTTGGGCATCTGTTAGTTTCAAGGATACTTGATCTCTAATTATGCCCATATAGAAGAGAGTAAGAAATATCAAATTAGTCAACTTGCGATAATGAAAGTGAACTAATTGTCTCTATACTAATATTCTAGAAAGAGTGTAATGGCATACAAATAATTTGTACCTAAGACAAAACAATCAGAATAATATACTGATTGTGGCAAGCAAGAGAGTAATAAGTTTTATTCTTTTAACAAACATCATCATTGGTTCCGTATTAGTTATCACATATTTGTTGTTGTGTGCTATCAAATATAGCATAGCCCAAAAGGAATTTTTCCAAAAGTATATGAAAAAGCCTGTAGAAAGGGACAAAAGAGGATATCAATTTTCAATAGTCCTTGTTGTAATTTTTAACAGAGTTAAAGAAAACTAAAAAAAATAGCAAAAAGAAATTTCAATATTTACGTGAATCACTATGACTTGCAGTAAGAGAGGAGATAGGAGACCAAACTTCAGATTCTCAATTTTGTTCTGAAGGTAGAATTTAGGACATGATGTTTCTTTGTGAAATTGTTGGAGCTGATAAAGGAAAAATAAAACAAGAAATGTACTGAAAATGAGGAGATGGATCTTTCTCTTGCTAGATTTATAGAGTATTCACGGGACTAAAATAACCAAAATATCAACTATATTAAATCTCACTTTTAATTTTCATGCCATAAAAGTCAAGTTTCTTTCCATAACTTTATCTATATATTTACTCTATAGTATTTCGTTAGTTAGACATTCAATGACCTTTTCAGGTAAAACATTTACTAATCGGTTATTATTTATGGCTAGTAAAGAATAAGACTTATATGATATATTACAACACAAAGGGTCATATATGCCCCTCAACTTTGTCATTTAGAGTTAATATATCCCTCGTTATGAAAGTAGTTCATATATACCTAGAACTAGGTTTATTACACGTGCTCTGCACGGGATTGAACTATTCTATAAAGCTTACATATGATTATTCGGTAATATTTGTATTTTCGATACACACACTACATTGTCAAGAACATTTTATGTTATGGCAAAATGTTTCTCCAAATCTTATGTGCTATATTTTTTTCAATTATCTTTTTTATTGAACAAACTTTATGAGTCATAGAAAGATTTTAAGTAAAAGAAAGAAGTCGAAGAAAATCGCCATGGAAATAGTTGGTCAGAATTAATGAATTTTTTTGAATTCCAGGAATTTATAAAGAACAACATCAAACATTAAATAAAAGTCAAAAAATCCTCGAACAACAACACTGGCAAGTAGAGTGGAACATCACGACCATACAGGAAAAAAATTAACAAAATTAAGATGGAGGACCTTTGGCTCCTTTCCTATGAACCTCCATCAATATATTTTTTATTATATTATGCCATATAAAATATATATAGAAACTTACCCTAATATTCTTAACATCATAAAGGTTTTTCCTCATTGTCTTAGAACGATCGTTACTATTGCTTAGGCTTCATATCAACGACCCCAATTTGTTGCCACACCCCACAACTAGAAAGAGCTAGAATAAGAAAGAGTCATTTTTGGAAAGAATGAAAAATCTGGAAATTTGATAAAGTTAAGTATGACTTTTGGGTCAACTTCAAACAACCATAACTCCTAGATCAGGATGAGTTAGTTGTTCTACAAGATACCATAGGAAATACATTTGAATTATCTTTCCAACGCCAACGATTTTGCTCAGTTTCGAGTTCTTATGAGGAAGATATGCCCATTTGAAGTTGGGCTGTCTAGATAACGAAAGTCTAAACCAGATTTTTAAGGGATATATTGGTCTTTCCCATGCCCTATTAGTTTATTTCGTGTTTAGAAGTTTAATTGGTGTCTAATCAAAATTAGATCATTTTACGCATTTACCAAAACACACTAAGGTTTTTGGAGAAAGAATTCAAGAGGAGGAAGGAGAAGAAAAGTTCAAGATTTGTCAAGATCTTGCTATTTTGGTTTGTGATTTCGCCAAGGATTCAACCCTCGAGGTATGTGAGTCCACATAGCACTGGGTTAGCTTACCCACGCACCAAACATGCCTATTTCAGTATGATTTTCGTCCTAAATGATTGAGACTTTGATGTTCTTGAGTTGTGTTCTTGGATTGCTTTCGTTCTTGAATTTGGGATGAGATTGAGGAGTTCTTGAGAGTTTAAGGTCGATTTTAGAGTTGTGTTTGATTAGATTCTTGTGTACAGATGCTGGGTATCTGAATCTAAAGATGAATTGAGAAAGAGAATCGAATTTAGGCGAATTAAAGTTAAAAAACAAAGAAGGAAAAAGTCGGGTGAATCTGGGTACCAGAGATGCGGACTTGTTCGTCAGGACTGGGGAATTCTTCTCTGCATCGCGAAGAGGTCAAGGACCATTCTGCCTAAAAAGTTATTTCGCGACCAATTATTTAAATGCATCTCCGCGTTGCGGACTTGCTTCCAGACATTGATTTCCTGATCTTTTCTCATGTTTAACTATCTAAAAGCACTCTTAAACACCATGAGATCTTTCCTATTACAAATTACAATCCTTGAATCCAGAATTCAATTCAAGAAAAGTTAAGAGTCAAGTCAAGAGAAGTTAAGAGTTCAGTCAAGAGAAGGTAAGAGCCAAGTCAAGAGACGTTCATATAGTCTTCCAAATATCTTTTATAAATGTTTTAACTTTGTTTTAAGAATTGAATTTTGAGTTGAGTAAAAAGAGTAAAGTTTGAAGTTCATTTCTTCAAATGAGTATATCGGGACTATGTATTTCCAAAGAGTAAAATTTTTCACATTTAAAGAAGAAAGGAAACCTTGATTTCCAAAAGAGCCTTTGAGCTAGTTTTCAGTTAAATAGCAAATTTCAATGTTTATTGCATCAAAAAGAAATTTCAATATTTCAATAGTTATTGCATCAAATTATCATCCTTGTATAAGCTTGGAAAACTTAGGCTTAGGGATGGGTTTCAATTAATAAAATTCAGGCATGGGATGCTTTCCTTTTCTCCAATTTTCGGACATACACACTTCAATTCATACAGTTTGGATACTGGGAGTTTTCCTTTCTCTGTTGCTCTTTTGTCCTTTATTTCGTCTACAACTTTTTCTTTTGCAGATTCAGAGATGATTAATTCGTAATTTTGTAGATAGTTGTTGAGGTGTTGATGTGCAGGAGAGGAAATAGGCAACCAAACTTCCGATTCTTGATATGGTTTTGAAGGTAGAATTTCGGACATGATGATTGTTTGTGAAAATGTTGGAGAGGATAAAGAAAGAAGAAATGCTACTTAGAATGAGGAGATGGATGTTTGTCTTCCTAGATTTATAGAGTATTCATCAGACTAAAATAACTAAAATATTAATTGTCTTAAATCTCACTTTAAATTTTCATGCCATAAAAGTCACATTTCTTTCCATAACTTTATCTATATATTTACTCTAGATTATTTGGTTAGTTAGAAATTAAATAAAATTTTTGAGGTAAAACATTTACTAATCTATTATTATTTATGGCTACTAAGTATTTGACTTATATGATATATTACAACACAAAGAGTGTATTATACCCCTCAACCTTGGCATTTAGAGCTAATATATCCCTCAATATGAAAGTGAATCATATATACCATATCTACGTGTATTACACGTGCTCTGCACAAGATTGAAGTATTCTATAAAGCTTACATATGATAATTTGATAATATTTGTATTTTCTATACATACACTACATTGTCAATAACATTTTATCTTATGGCAAAACGTTTCTCCAAAATCTTATGTGCTATATTTTTTAAATATTCATATTTATTACACAAACATTATGAGTCATAGAAAGATTTTAAGTATAAGAAAGAAGTCTAAGATAATCGCCATGGAAATTAGGGATGGCAATGGGGCGGTGTCGGGCGGGGGCGGTGCGGGTTGAGCTTAAGCCGAAAAATATTTAATCTGCCCCACCCCGCCCCGCATAACAACTCTTTTCATTTTCAACCTGCTCCACCCCACCCCACATGAACCCTGTCACACCCCAACCCTAGGTGAGGTGGACAAGTACCATATGAACACATGCTTTACAAGTGACCTATGATGAGAAAGTAAACTACTATTCTAATAGATTTACTAATGAGAAGCTTCATATACAACACATGTTGACTAGCTAAATCGATACATGTTGCAAGTGAAACTATGAATACAGATGATAGCTTTACAATGTCTACAAAGCCTCTACTGGAATCCGTGACTGTACCACTATGAAAATACGCATAGTAAGGACTTGAAAAATCCCCGAATCAACCTGCAGCTCGCCAACAACCGCTGAGTATCATGTGCTTCTATTGGGGAGATCTGCTAGTTGAGTACTTGTACCTGCATCATGAAATGCAGTATCCCCAATAAGGGACGTCAGTACGAAAGAATGTACTGAATATGTAAATCATAATACAGCCATATGTAAAATGAGAGCTCAAGTTAAACCAAATAAAAATAGATAAGGATTTGAGACCACCTTTACTTATACTTGTGGAATCTTGTATGTCACATTTTTTTCCTTACTTTTCTGTGTGTTAAAATTTTATAAGACATATGATACAATAACCAGCTGATCAGTGGTAGAAGAGGATGACCCATGCTAGGCATTTTAACCCCTGGGATGCTGTCCTCATATTTCCACAAATTGGGATCGGCTTATGCTAGGCTTTTGCCCCTGAGCTGCCACCCTTCTATATCAATTGGGATCGGCCCTTGCTAGGCTTTCGCCCCTGAGCTGCCACCCTTCTATACCAATTAGGATAAACCCATGCTAGGCATTTGCCCCTGGGCTTCCACCAATAATTATATAGATTGCTTCACTTAGATTCTTTAATCTTTGAGATTATTGTTTTGATGTTTATAACTCTTTTGAGATTGATGTTTGGTGGTCATAATCATTGTTAAGATTTGGAACTATGGACCAGTAGTAGAAGACATGAATATGAACTTACGATAATAACAATGACATGGGAAGCAAATGTGACACCAATGTAATACTTAGGAGCTTATATGACTCAGTAAGCATTTTGACATCTCAAATTGAAACACATATCAAGTGAAGCCATTTAACATTCAACCAAGAGATTTGAACTCTATATGATAGCAAATACTCACTAACTAATACCAAATACAAGGTATATATGAATGTGGAACCAAGGGAGAACGTGGGCAGATTCAAGTTAAGGACGGATACATATTCCAAGTAAGTACATATAAAATGTACAATAGAGCAAGTAGGGATCTTGTGAGGTAACATAATAGTCGAACACAATGGGAGTAATAACCAATAAAGGGAACATATGAACGTGTGAAAAGATGACATATGTGACGGAATAGACAATTGAAGCAAGTTGGCAAGATATGGGCAGATTGTATATCCAACATATAAACATATGTACCATATGTAATCTAGGTTACGTGCATCCTAATACTTGATAGAGTAAGGACGTAAATTTAGTAATAAACTCATATAATTGTACTCACTTTAATGCTCTAGGGAGTAGGAACTGCAACTTTGGATCGGTCACTACCAAGGGCACTTAGAACGCGTACTTTGTAATACAAGTGTTGGATTCAAGCCAAAGAAATAGGAAATCAAATAGCCTTACATACCTTGCTATACAATTCAAAAAGTATGACTTAGGCTCCTTCTCTTCAGATCACTAATCTACAATAAAATAAGTTGTAAGACTAGTATTAGTTGCTAATCAATCAATTTGAGCTACTTCATCTCACAGAAATAGTAACCAAGCAGTAAGCATGTAATTTGTCTAGCCAATGTTTTCTTTCCTTCCCTTTCCCTTTAATCACTTTTATATACTATACAACATTCGTATCAGGTCCTCTCCAAAACTCCCTACAATATTTATGTACTTTAACGTCTCCATAACCTCACCGCACATCCAGTCACATCCCTTATTATTAATACATAAAAAAATTCTTTAACATAATAATGTTATAGAAGAAATATTAATCATGGTTTCTGATCACCAACACTTGAAGAGATAATATTACTTTTAAAGTGCTCAAACAAGCTCATAACTGAATTTGAAGGGGACTTCTCTCCATGGCTGTCCCAACATGCACTAACCAATAGAACATCCTCCCCAATAATAAACCATGTAGAAGGAACATTTACAACTCACTTATACATACCAAAACTCCTAATTAACTCAAGAACAAGAGGGAGAAAATTGCAGTAGATTACCCTGCTGGACAAAACTACCAATTACTACGACTTAGATTATTCAAGGTAAAGGTTGTACTCCTCAACATTGTCTCAACTTATACCTTTCAATTGTTTGAACTCCCTAATATTCAAGAACCCTAATGGTATTTAATGGCTTATGTATGAATTTGAGAGAGAGAAGAGAGAAAGCTTTAGAAATCAGATCTTTTGTCAAAGTAAAAATGGTTGGAAAAAGCTGATATCAATCCCTTTAAAAGGGACCTGTTTTGGCCGACTTTCTCACTCATTTTGGGCCATAAATTATCAAGTAGGTGATCCACATACTTGGACTTTTCACTTGGGCCTTTTTGGACTTAAGAATATTGGGCCTTGGCGGTCCATTTTCCCTTTATTCTTCTATTCAACTTGGACTAGATTAATGCAAGTAGGTGGTAGTGTATTTGGTCCAATAACATGGTAAAAAAAGTCTTAGTAGATGATGCACCTACTTAGTCCCTTGGGTTGGTCAACAAGTCAAATCAGGTGATACACCTATTAGCTTAAGGGTAGTCAAGCAAGCACCTCAATATTTTATTCCATTTCTAGACTTTAATATCTTTAACTTCACTTAAAACTTATATACACTATGTCATTTTAAAACTTTAGACTCAAATACCACCTTATGATCTCAAGTTTAAATACTTCCATCGATTTCAACTTAATCGTGTCACACTAAAATCTACGGACAGCTAACTTTAAACCTATTTTATTGTCACTAGTTTCATAGGAAACCGAGTACATAACTATACCACAAGGAAATTTATAAGCGTCATATAAATAGAACTAGCACACGTAGAATACGGGGTGTTACATCCTCTCCCCCTTATGATCATTCGTCCTCGAATGATAGGTGCCACCTGATAGTTCGGTTAATCTTGGAATTTCATATAGTGATATGCGAGAGTTCTCATTGTAAATTGGACTATCCAAAATTCATAGACTAATCTAAAACACATATAGAGAAGTCTAGCATGACATCTCAATAGATATGTTTCATGAAATAATAATATGACAAATTAAACCCCTTTCTTGACCATGTAATTCACTGAAGATACACAAGAAGAACTCATACAAATAAGGACTTTAATATACCTAAACACAAGACATGCAAATGACATATCAAATGAACAGATTATAGTAGGATTTATGATCATATAAGGGGACCACATGATCTCAAATCCATATAATGATTTTTAGAATGAGGAGGGTAATTTAGGATCTCTACCATCTTCTATTCCCAAGTACCTTGTGTTATATTCTATTCCTTCCACAATACTTCAATGGAGGTTACACCTTTTGATCTTAGCTTCTAGGCCTTAACAATCAATAATAACTATAGTATCTGCCAAAATTTTTGTATATGGAACGGACAAATAAAATCATAGGCCTGATCTATCGAGGCTCTACTTTCCCTTCTCATTTATCTGATGACTCTTTCCAAAGGTGAGTCTTATAAGAACACATAGCTGCTAATACAAACTCTAAAGTTTTATGCCGCACCTTCGGATAAGGCATTATGCTAAGTTATTTATCTATGGTTGTGATAAAATTTACATATATCCCCAACCTTTTCTGGTCAAAATCTTCACTACATAATGATACAAGGAAATGATTTCCAAAAATGTTAAAAACTCAAGTCAATAAACACAGAGGGGCCTAGTATACATATAAATAAGACACATTGGGTATGACACATAGGTATATTAGCACAAAAGGGAGAACATAATAAATGGCCATTAAGCTATAGAAATATGTGGTGTACATATTTCTAGATTAGTACTAAAGCTACGTAATGTATAATATATAAGCAGGTAGACTGTAAGACATGTACACATAAAATAAAATGAACTACGGAATACAAATCACATTGAGCAAGTGTGTTATATCGCATGGATATGTGGACTAACATGTCAATGAGTACACATATGAAATTTGAGAAAGTGAGCACATGACACATGTCGAGAAAAGCTATAAGGCATGTAATGTTTAAGCAAGTAGGCTATGAGGCATGTAAAATATATAGAAATGGTCATATGATCAATTAGCCTGCAGTACCCACACAATATGGACAAGTGACATGAAGAAAGTAACCAGTGCAATAAATAACATGTAGGGAAAAGGTCCTACGAAAATATATAGCAATAAACAAGGGTGCTCCGAAGCGGATAACACTTACACGCAAACATTCTCTGACATTAGGTAACCTGTGAGAAAGTAATCCACTGTTGGTAAATTTTAGTAGTATGAGATTTAGAAAGAACAGAAGTCCAAAAGAATATTGGTAGAAGAACATTTTTATTGATGTCTTCAGATTTCATTTATAAGACTGGAATAAAAAACAGAAAGCAGTAAACTCACTACTAGCATATTCCTTACTCACTAACTTACTCCTAAATAATAGGAATGGATGGCTAACAACTAATTGACTAAGTCTTATCTAATATAATGCAGTAAAAGCAAAAATGCAGTTGAAAAAAGCAAATTCCTAACACTCCTCCTTGCTTTGGAAACTGCAAACTCCAATTTTCTATCTGAGAAGCTGAAACTTGCCAACTGGTAAAGGCTTAGTGAATATATTAGCCAATTATTCTTCCGTCTTCCAGTAGACAAGAGTTATATCTCCATCTTTTTGCACTTCTCTCAAGAAAAAGAACTTGATTTTGAAGTGCTTAGTTCTTCCATGAAACACAGGATTGTGAGATATAGCTATTGCTGCTTCATTGTCCACGAACACTTTGATGCTTCTAGTCGGTTCTATATGCAAATCAACCAGAATTTTCTTCAGCTACAATGCTTGATTTACTGCTGCTGCAGCTGTCACAAACTCAACTTCGGCAGTAGATTGAGCTACAATATCTTGTTTCTTACAACTCCATGAGAAAATTCCAGAACCAAAACTAAAACAGTACCCTGAAGTACTCTTTGCATCATCCTCGGAACCTCCCCAATCACTATCGGAATACCCACAAAGCTTCACAGGTTGACTCTTCTGAAACTTGACTCCATAAGTAATGGTTCCTTTGATGTATCACATAACTCTTTTGGCTGCCTGCAAATGTACTTTACTAGGACAATGCATGAATCTTGATAAAACACTTACATCATACAATATATCAGGTCTTGTTGCTGTAGGATACATTAAACACCCAATGAAACTTCTGAAGTATGTCTCATCCACCTTTTCGGCTCCATTATCTTTACTTAGTTTCTCTTTTTGGTTCATGGGAGTACTAATCTCTTTGCAATTGTCCATTTTGAATTTCTTGAGAATTTCCTTGGCATACTTTTTCTGGCAAACGAAAAAGTCATCTTTCCCTTGTGTAATCTCCATTCCAAGGAAATATGTCATAAGACCAAGATCAGACATTTCAAAAGCTTGCATCATATCTTGCTTGAACTCATCAATTAGCTTTTCACTGCTCCCTGTAATCAAAAGGTCATCCACATAAAGAGAAACAACAAGAATCTCACTGCTATTATGTTTAACATACAGTGTGAATTCTGAAAGACTCTTTTCAAAATCGAGCCCGAGCAAATAATCATCTATTCGACTATACCAAGCTCTTGGTGCCTGTTTTAAGCCATAAAGAGCTTTATGTAGTCGATAGACTTTATCTTCCTTTCCATCTATAACAAACCCTTCAGGTTGCTCAACATAAATTTCTTCTTCAAGAATGCCATTAAGAAATGCTGATTTGACATCCATCTGATGCACTTTCCAGCCACGTTGTGCAGAAACAGTTATAAGCAATCTGATCGTGTCAAGCCTAGCAACTGGAGCAAAAGTCTCAGAATAATCTACACCAAAAATCTACGCATAACCCTTAACTACAAGCCTTGCTTTATGCTTGTTGATTGAACCATCAACATTTTGCTTGGTTCGGAACACCCACTTTACCCCAATTACTTTTCTGCCTTGAGGTATGTCAACAAGCTGCCATGTATCATTTTTTTCGATCATAAACAGCTCCTCCTCCATTGCATTTCTCCAGTTGGGGTCTTTGAGAGAATCTTTAGGGTTAGCATGTTCACGAATCGCAACATTGCATCTCTTATATATAATAGAGAGCAATCGAGTTCCCTTAACTGGTGGATCATCGTCCCTTCCATTTAACCACGAGCTTGTTTTTTGGATGGAATTCCTTGAGTCATCCCAATCCCATTCTTCATTCTCCATGAAGTGGACATCTTTCCTGATAACTATCTTCTCACCTTCAGGTTGAAAGATTTTGTACGCTTTTGAAACATTATTGTACCCAATAAAAATGCCCCGGGCAGCCTTCTTATCTAGTTTATCCCGTTTGACCTGAGGTACATAGGTAAAACAAAGACAACCAAACACTTTAAGAAAATGCAGCGGAGGCTTGTATCCATACCATGCTTCAAAAGGAGTTTGATCTTTCACAGCTTTTGAGGGAAGTCAATTTTGTAGGAACACAACTGTATTTGCTGCCTCTGCCCAAAACATCTTTGGCAAATTCTTTTTGTGCAACATACATCTTGCCATCTCCATGATAAATTTATTTCTTCTTTCACTAAATCCATTTTGTTCTAGAGTATAAGGAGCAGTAAGTTGACGTTCAATCCCTGCTTCTTCACAAAATACGCCAAACTGATGAGAAGTGTACTCCTTGCCATTGTCAGATTGAAAAATCTGAATTTTGCAACAACTTTCATTTTCCAACTTCGCTTTCAACTTCCAAAAAATGCTTTTGACCTCCGAGTTGTACTTTAAAAAATAAATTCAGCACATTCGGGTCAGATCATCAATAAAAATAACATAATAAAGACTACCTTTAAGTGAAGGAGTCCTTTGGGTCCTCCAATATCGGTGTGAACCAGCTGGAACTTTTTTGTTGCTCTCCAAGTTGCCTTTGGGAATGGAAGTCTACTTTGTTTTCCAAATTGACAAGCCCGACAATTTTTAGAGCTCGCTCCCAGTTTAGAAAGGTTCTCGACTATCATCAATTCTTGCATTTTGAGAAGCCCTTGTTAATGATAGTGTCCGAGTCTCTTATGCCATAAATCGGAAGCATTTTCTCTTGCCGAATACATCACTTGTTCTTCCTCCAATGGATTTAATGAGAAACTTCTGCCTCTCATTTTGACTTTAAACAAGTCATGTCCTGAGGCTTCCTTGATCAAGCAATGTTTATCTTCGAAATACAATTTGAAACCTTTTTCTAACAATTGACCATCACTTAACAAGTGCTGATCTAAATCTGGTACATAAAGAACATCAGAAATTGCTTTAGTAACTGATTGTGTTTCAATTGTAATGGTTCCCTTTCCTTTTGCCGGAATATGACCGTCATGACCTATTCTGACTTTTGTAACTCCAGTAGGCTTCAAGTCTTTAAAGTTCTCTTTGTCATGAGTCATATGGTTTGTGCATCCGCTATCAATCAGCCAAGCCTTAGTTGAAACATTGCTTGCAAAACATGATGCCACAAAGAGTTGATCCTCTTCCTGTTCATTAACAACCTGGGCATCTGCGTCTTGCTGCTGCAACTTATTCTTGCAGATAATTACTTCATGCCCAAGTTGGTTGCACTTACTGCATTTAGCATCCGGCCTTTTCCAACACTTATACGGCGCGTGCCCATTCTTTCCACAATGCTTGCAAGGAGGATAGTTTCCTTTAAAGCTACCTGCTTTGCTTTTGTTGTTGTAGTGAGCTGCTCCTTCTCTATTTGTTGGCTGGTTCTTCTTATTGTTTTTCTTTTTGTATCTTCCACTCTCTTCATGTTTGGCCGCCAATGCTCCCTCTCTAATTCCATCTTCTCTCATAACCCTTCTTTGTACTTGAGCCTGCAAGGAATTCAATAATTCCGCCAAAGTGATTTTTGACAAATCATTGGTGTTCTCCAAAGTGGTAATGGTGGCTTCAAATCTTTCAGGTACAGTAACCAGAATCTTTTCAACAATACGCGAGTCTTTAAACTGAGAACCAAGTAATCTTACTCTGTTTGCTATGCTTATAAGCCTGTCAGAGTATTTTTTAATGGTTTTCGATTCTTTCATCTTCTGTAACTCAAAGTCTCTAATGAGATTCAGCACTTGCATACCTTTGATACGATCATCTCCTTCATATTCTGCCTTGAAATAATCCCAGATGGGTTTTGCTGATTTTAGAGACATGATACGAGTGAAAATTGTTGAAGAGACTGCTGAAGAAAGACATGCCTTTGCCTTAGATTTTCTGGTTTTCTTGTCCTTGTGATTTTTGAGTTGAGCCATTGTTGGGTTTCTGGGTAGCAGAAGAACTTCATAGTCTTCTTCGATCGCCTCCAAAAGATCTAAAGCTTCGAGATAACCTTCCATCCTCACTGCCCACATGTGAAAATTTTCACCATTGAAGACAGGAGGTTCCATTGCTGAGAAACTTGAGCTTTCTTCCATTTTTAATCTTTTGCTGTTTCTGATTGTGGTGCTTGAGTCACTTGAAACAATCAGTCACAGAAATACCCACAGATCCCGCAAGATAAAAAAGCTCTAGATACCAATTGTTGGTAAATTTTAGTAGTATGAGTTTTAGAAAGCATAGAAGTTAAGAAGAATATTGGTAGAAGAACATTTTTATTGATGTCTTCAGATTTCATTTATAAGACTGGAATAAAAAACAGAACGCAGTAAACCCACTACGAACATATTCCTAACTCACTAACTTACTCCTAAATAAAAGGAATAGATGGCTAAAACCTAATTGACTAAGTCTTATCTAATATAATGCAGTAAAAGTAAAAGTGCAGTTGAAAAAAGCAAATTCCTAACATCCACAAAGGGCAAATGAAATATAACTGTATAAGTTATAGAATATGCAACATGTATAAATATATAACAAACCATCATTGTAATCAATGAGATATCCAATAGAACCACTCTACTATGTTAAGGTCAAGCACATTGTCTTAAGCGTTAAGTCACGGGTGGGATAGTTCTGCTCATATTCCTTACTCACCTCAAAGCACATAAAATTGATTTACCCATCTACTCTCTTCAATCTCCTAAGAATCCTGTAGTGGCCCTATTCAATTTGATGGAACTCTATACATGTGTATAATGCTCTACTTCTCTTTTGTACTAATGATGTAGATGAACTGGGTCCATGTATCTCCTATCTAGGTAACCTTTTTATTCCTCTCTTTTTTCTTGTTGTTATCAAGACTAAATGTCAAGATTTGAATCAATACTAGAATGACTTCTCTGTCTAACAAAGGTTCACAGAGTTGTTCCCGGGTGTGCCATTATAACTCTTTAGGGTTAAAGAGTTGATACCTTTTTATTGCCTCATACACTTAGAAATCTCTCTTTCATAAACACCTATCTCACTGCTCTATAGCATTCTGATGTCACCCCTACTCCTATGTTTAGGGAATTTGATGTATCCTCTCTCTTTCTAACTAGAAGCTCTACGTACATATTTCGGCCTGTGTAATTCAAGCTTCATTCTCATATGCTTCTTATCTAGCAAGTACCTTTTGATCAAAACTAGTAGCTTCATGCACTCTAATCCCACTATGTACAACTTGACTAATCACAACTTAGGTCTGACCAATCAATTTTCCTTTTGTTAACCTTACACTTTAGTCACAACCTAATCCTTTCTAGCCAAAACATATATCATAATAGGAACTACCATACATATACCACTTTCACCAATTGGCACACATATCCCTATGTTTTATAGCAATGAAAAGAATACAAATGTTATTAGTACTTACTCGGGGTTGTTGGCACATACCATATAAAAGCCAAATATTAACATACTCGGGATGATATACGGTGAGAATTTGCGCCTTATTAGCCAATTAGGGGTATCTCTAGTAACACTATTGCACTGATACATCCACCTATCAAATTGTGTTACTGCCTTCTTCCAAGTAAAAGAAACTGGTTCAACATCATCAATTTTGAGAACATGTGTAACGCTGAAAATTTTATGGATATCACATACTAAGAATAAGTGTCCTCTATATGAATAGATCCTATAAGTATGGACGAAATATAGAACTCTAGAGTTGGTTACATCCTCTTAAGAAGATGTGCCTCGAAATTCTACAGCTCATATATGTAACTAGATAACCAATCATTTTTTAAACATATACTATACCTTTCTCAGTTGAACCAACGTGATACAAATGGTACAAATGCAACTTAAAATGCAAATAACATAAAAGCCTTTGCATACCTTGTGAAGTGAGATTGTTGAATAAAATGAGATCAATCTAGTCTAAATTTTGGTAACTTAAGATCCTTTTTGTATGTTATGCTGACACTTTAACGGTCCTTAACCATAGTAAGCATAATATGAATAACATGATCATGTACAAGTGGAAATTGACTTCTTAATTTTGCTCTATCACACGATCTGTATTAAGAAGAAAGGTAACATTTCCTCAATGTCCAAGCAACCCCCTAATTATAAATGTGGCGCGCAACACATTCATAAGTAATTCTCTACTACAAATGGCTTTGTAGACTCCCAAGGACGAATTGCTCTGATACCACTTTTGTCACACCCCAACCGTAGGTGAGGCGGAAAAGTACCTTATGAACACATGCTTTACAAGTGACCTATGATGAGAAAGTAAATTACTATTCTGATAAATTTACTAATGAGAATATTCATATACAACACATGTCGACTAGCTGAATCGATACATGTGACAAGTGAAGCTATGAATACAGAAGATAGCTTTACAATGTCTACAAAGCGTCTATTGGAATTTGTGACTCTAACACTTTGAAACTACGTGTAGTAAACACTTGAAAAAGCCCCGAATCACTCTGGAGCTCACCAACAACCGCTGAGTATCATGTGCTTCTATTGGGGAGATCTACTAGTTGAGTACTTGTACCTGCAGCACGAAATGCAGCGTCCCCAATAAGGGACGTCAGTAGAAAGAATGTACTGAATATGTAAGGCATAATACAACCATATGTAAAATGAGAGATCAAGTGAAACGAAATACAAATAGATAAGGATTTTAGACCAGCTTTACTTATACTTGTGGAATCCTGTATGTTACATTGTTTTCCTTATTTTCTTGTGCGTTAAATATTTATAAGACATAAGATACAATGACCAGCGGATCAGTGATAGAAGAGGATGACCCATGCTAGGCATTTTAAACCCTGGGAAGCTGTCCTCATAATTCCACAAATTCAGATCGGCCCATGCTAAGCTTGCGCCCCTGAGCTGCCACCCTTCTATATCAATTGTGATCATCCCATGCTAGGCTTTCCCCCCTGAGCTACCACCCTTCTATACCAATTAGGATCGACCCATGCTAGGCATTTTCCCCTGGACTGCCACCTATAAATATATAGATTTCTTCACTCAAATTCTTTAATCTTTGAGATTGTTATTTTGATGTTCATAACTCTCTTGAGATTGCTGTTTTAGTGGTCATAATCATTGTTAAGATTTGGAACTATGTACCAATAGCAGAAGACATGAATATGGACTTACGATAATAACAATGACATGGGAAGCAAATGTGACACCAACATAATACTTAGAAGCTTATATGACTCAGTAAGTATTTGAACATCTCAAATTGAAACACATATCAAGTGAAGACATTTAAAATTCAGCCAAGAGATTTGAACTCTATATGATAGAAAATACTCACTAACTAATATCATATACAAGGTATACATGAACGTGGAACCAAGGGTGAAAATGGGTAGATTCTACTTAAGGACGGATACATATTCCTAGTAAGTACATATAAAATGTACAATAGAGCTAGTAGGGATCCTGTGATGTAACATTATAGTCTAAAACAATGGGAGTAATAACTAATAAAGGGAACATATGAACATGTGAAAAGATGACGTATATGACAGAATAGACAATTGAAGCAAGTTGGTAAGATATGGGCAGATTGTTTATCCAACATATAAACATATGTACCATGTGTAATCTAGGTTACATGCACGCTAATACTTGGTAGAGTAAGTACGTACATTTAGTAATAAACTCATATTACTGTACTCACTTTAATGCTCTAGGGAGTAGGAACTGCAACTTTGGATCAGTCACTACCAAGGGCACTTAGAACGCTTAGTTTGTAATACAACTGTTAGATTCATGCCAAAAAATAGGATATCAAATAGCTTTCCATACCTTGCTATACAATTCAAAAAGTATGACTTAAGCCCCTTCTCTTTAGATCACTAATCAACAAGAAAATAGATGTGAGACTAGTATTAGTAGATAATCAATCAATTTGAGCTACTTGATCTCACCAAAATAGTAACCAAGCAGTAAGTATGTAATTTATCTAGCCAATGTTTTCTTTCCTTCCCTTTCCCTTTAATCACGTTTATAAACTGTACACCCTTCGTATCAGGTCATCCCCAAAACTCCCTCCAATATTTAAGTCCTTTAACATATCCATAACTTAACTGCACATCCAGTCACATCTGTATTATAAATACATAAAACAATCCTTTAACATAATAATGTAATAGAAGAAAGATGAATCATGGTTTCTGATCCCCAGCACTTGAAGAGTTAATATTACTTTTGAAGTGCTCAAACAAGCTCATAACTGAATTTGAAGGGGACTCCTCTCCATGGCTGTCCCAACATGCACTAACCACCCGAACATCCTCCCCAATAATACGTCATGTAGAAGGAACATTTACAACTTACTTATACATACTAAAAGTCCTAATTAACTCAAGAACAAGAGGGAGAAAATTGCAGCAGCTTACCTTGCTGGACAGAATTACCACTTGCTAAGACCTGGATTATTCAAGGTAAAGGTTGTACTCCTCAACTTTGTCTTAACTTATAACTTCCAATAGCTTGAACTCCCTATTATTCAACAACCCTAATGGTATTTAATGGATGCTGTCTGAATCTAAGAGAGAGAAGAGAGAAAGCTCTAGAAATCAGATTTTTTGTCAAAGTAAAAATGGCTGGAAAAAGCTTATATCAATCCCTTTAAAAGGGAGCTGTTTTGGCCGACTTTCTGACTCATTTTGGGCCATAGATTATGAAGTAGGTGATCCACCTACTTGGACTTTTCACTTGGGCCTTTTTGGACTTAAGCATATTGGGCCTTGGCTATCCATTTTCCCCTTATTCTTCTATTCAACTTGGGCAAGATTAATGCAAGTAGGTGGTAGTGTACTTGGCGCAATAACATGGTCAAAAAAGTCTTAGTAGGTTATGCACCTACTTAGTCCCTTGGGCTGGTCAACAAGTCAAATCAGGTGATACACCTACTAGCTTAAGTGTAGTCGAGCAAGCACCTCATTATTTTATTCCATTTCTAGACTTTAATATCTTTAACTTAACTTAAAACTTATATACAGTATGTCAGTTTTAACTTTACATTCAAATACCACCTTATGATCTCAAGTTTAAGTACGTCCATCAATTTCAACTTAATCGGATCACATTAAAATCTACGGACATCTCACTTTAAACCTATTCTATTGTCACTAGTTGCATAGGAAACCGAGTCCATAACTATACCACAAGGAAATTTATAAGAGTCATATAAATTGAACTAGTACATGTAGAATATGGGGTGTTACATCCTCCCCCCCCCCCCTTATGATCATTCGTCCTCGAATGATAAGTGCCACCTGATAGTTAGGTTAATCTTGGAATTTCATATCGTGATTAGCTAGAATTCTCATTGTAAATTGGACTATCAAAAATTCATAGAATAATCTAAAACACTT